>JANSTR010221811.1:0-14457 GCA_025434805.1 Antipathozoanthus remengesaui | reverse complement strand
ATAATTCTACCTTGGCTGAGAGAAGGTCCTGGATACTTCACAGTTCATAGATAACCCCTTTGTTGGTCTATTTTATGATATTCTATCTTGGGTGAGAGAAGGCCCTGGATACTTCACAGTTCATAGACGACCCCTTTGTTAGTCTATTTTATGGTATTCCACTTTGGCTGAGAGAAGGTCCTGGATACTTCACAGTTCATAGATAACACCTTTGTTGGTCTATTATATGATATTCTACCTTGGCTGAGAGAAGGCCCTGGATACTTCACAGTTCATAGATACCACCTTTGTTGGTCGATTTTATGATAATTCTACCTTGGCTGAGAGAAGGTCCTGGATACTTCACAGTTCATAGATAACCCCTTTGTTGGTCTATTTTATGGTATTCTACCTTGGCGGCGAGATGGTCCCCAAAACTTGACAATAGCCCTCCATGCTCTGCTTCACGGGTTATCTGTTCATGTGTCTGGTCATTGCATTGCTTGGCGCAGAATATCAAGCGGTAGAACAGACGCTAAAAGGTTTATTTAGTAATTTTAATTATCCAATGCCTTTTCGTGGAATATCATGGCCATGTAATAATAGATGATAATTACCAGGTTCAGATGTTTTAAGTTTTGTTGTTATTACCATTGATTAAGCTGTTTATTGGCGTCCAGGTGGAAACAATTGCCGTAATGGATCGCTTGCTAGCGACAAAGCGTTCTTGTTCACGTTCAGTAACAGCGAGGGTGACAATCATTACAAGATGGAACTGGTTCCATACCGCAGACACCGCGCTATGAGGTGTGTGGAACACAACAGCAGTCACGTAATATTTGGGGATGGAGACATTTCCCTTGAAAAGAACGAAGCTACTAACAGTTGGACGGTATCCAGTGAGCTGCCGATCTCCTACACAGACATGGTATTATCTGACGGAGCAGATTTCCTGTTTAACAAGAGTTCGGCTACAGTTAGTGACGTGGAAGTGCTTTATATGGGAGGTACGAATCACTAATGTTATTAAGAGCCGAAATTACGTATCGAAAGGTGGACTAACAACAAACGTTTTAATCGTTTTGTATGGCATTTAATTTTTAAGTTCTTCACCCCCCCCCCCCCCGAAAAAAACCGTTTTGAATGATACGCTACCCTTTAGATATTGTGGTTTCGGAATGTTTACGCTAAACATTTTACTGTGTACGTATAGAAACTATATACGTGCTGTTTCATTATTTTCAATATTCTGTAGTTGACCAGAAGGCGCCCGTTCTATGGTTTGCTTCGACCACCGAAAGTAATGCAACATTTTCTATTCCAATTTTTTTGTGCACCAAAAGTAATATTAGTTATATTTCGACATTCTGTTTCGATACTTGAGTCTTTTGCTGATTTCTTTAAATTTTCCCCTCTTATACAGTCAGTGCCTGCGAAACATCCTGTCCAATAGACACAACCTGTGACGAGATATTGGGCAAGTGCGTCTGCGATCCTAAACGAAGAAACGTGGAGTTGTGTCGTCAAGGTAGGATTTTCATTGCTCAATACTGTTTGCTTTTATTAGAAATAAACTCGCAGCGTAAATTGGCTTGCAGTTGCTGATCACAATCCACCAAAAAAGATGGCGGCTGTACATTTGACCACAATGCCTTGCAAACCTAACTCGGTAAATAGCTGAACGTGGAAGATCATTGTTTGGGAAACGTGTCCATTGTGTATGCTAGGTTTGAGGTTTTTAGTTCTGTGCGTTTTTATGAGGGTTTTTGTGGGGGAGGGGGTGCGAAAGATAGAGTCGTCAATGACAAAGAGGTGGGGGAGGGTAGGGGTTCTATTTGATCGATTGAAAAATACGCAATGATTTTATAACATAATCGAATAAACCCAGAGCATTGAGTATATGGGTAATTTGGCAATCTGGGGACTTACCAGAAGCAGTTCCTAGGATATTGAGAAGCTTTCCGTTCTCGTCCTCAAAATCTTCTTTGTCATCTCTCAAGGGAACTGTAGTAAATCCAACAGAGTTGTAAGTTACTGTAGATTTCGAACAAGAGCTAAACAATTTAAGTCAACCTCCATCACAGGGCTTTTCCCTGAAAAACGGGAACGTGGCTCAATCCGTTATACGTTAGCTCCAAGATTCCGGGCTCAATCCACTGAATTATCTTAAGACCTTCTTCCCACTACATTGTCCGTGGACAGTTAGAGACATCAAGGCGATGTTTGCACTGTTTTATTCCGGATAAGTTCGCCCCTGTACCACTCTGAAACCCTATATCCGTTACATGATTCTTCTAAACATCTAATTCCAAAACTAGATTCCCGGAGGGTAGGGTTACTCCTCAAATTTTAGGGTGGGGGTGTGCCGCTGGGACTAGGCTTGTCCAGATTGTGCTAGTAAAACCCTTAAAAGTTGCTCCCTAAAATGCCAAAAAGTTGCTAAGAAGTTGCCAAAAATCCAAAAAGTTGCTACCTAAATTTTGGAAGTTGCTAGCACTTGCTACTTAAATTTCACGATATTTCACACAAACATTAATCAAAAGCTTTATATTTCGTCCTTCTTAATAATTTCTAGTTAAACTTTGAACAAAACTATAAAAAAACAGCCACTGCATTTCGAAAACTCACTAACAAATAGGGGCGTGTTTTTAGAAACTGAACGATATGGTGGGATTACCTGAACAAAACAAACTCTGCGGAATGTATTCAGTAATGCTATAAGTCTACAACTCTTGCTGCCTCCATAATGCATAAACTAACCATTGGTCTCTAGCTTTCTGGCGCAGAATTACACACTGCGGATGGGCTGTCACAGCAAGAGGTTCCGGTTTCACTTCATCCCGGCATGCAATTCATTGTCCGTTCATGACAATTAAATAGTGAGAACGGTTTTTGCGCGTAATTTTAGCTGATGCTAAAGATAAGGACCGCAACAGGCATGGAAAATGTTATCAAGTGACAGACTGACAGGTTGCATTGTTTGGTCAAAACTTGATAAATAACACAAAGAAATTCGTACAACTTGAAGTTTTCTATCAATTTGTTAACTCCAGCGTGCTGAAAACCTTTAATTTGGTCAAAAGTTGCTTAAAAGTTGCTCAGAAAAGCAAAAGTTGCTCGAAGTTGCTAGTAGTGAAAAAAGTTGCTCAAAACGCCAAAAGTTGCTTAAAAGTTGCCGAGCACAATCTGGACATGCCTAGCTGGGACCCCAAAAGCCTCACCCTGTTCCTGACCAAGAAAAGCTTTAAAATGATACCCTGTTCTTGGCTCAAAGCAAGAAAAGCATACCCCGTTCTTGATAAATTTTGTAGCATATTTTTTTATTAATTGAGAATATGCTTTACATATCAGCCGTTGTGCTTTTAGATATAACATCTGCTTGAGCAAGAGAGAGCGTCATATGCGCAATATCTAACAACAAAATGTAGTTACAGGTAGTTGTAACAGATCCATTTTTTAGCAAAGGAACGAAATTTGGCCGCGAATTCCACAAGTATCATATATAGGAGAAATTAAAAGAGGTCAGGCATTCCGAAATTGAAGTATGCAAGTTGATTGGTTAGGATAATCAGCTGACTCATTCTGGTACGGAATCTGCACTGCTTTAATGTGACTGCCAAATATTTATATGAACAAGAAGAGATGGCAGTCATCATACCTGATTAATAGATTAATATAAAAATATATAAACTGATTTCAAGATTTAAATTTTCAGCTGGTTGAAAATGTTTCGTGAATTGCAATTGATCTAATAAACAACAATTTAACTAAACGCACATTTAACCAAACCACAAAAGAAGACATTTATAGGCAGCTTACTTTTGAAGGATGGATCCAACAGCAAGGCAGCGTGCTGTTGACCAGTTGCTCTTAATGCTTTCGCGAGCTGACAAAAAAGATTGTCACCCCTTCGTCTGATTCTGTCGAGCAGCTCATCAACAGCACGTATCTTCCCATTGTTGCGTTCCTCGCATGTTATAAGTTCTTTATCTGTCCTCGGCAGCTTCAAAAACGGCAATAGTACTGTGGCTGTGACTTCCTGACGTAGGTGCAATCCTCTCTCATTCAGTAAACCCTTAAGGTCCTCTCTCATTCTGTAACGCGTTTGTATTCAACTCTTCCCTCAAACCTGGTAAGACTCAACAGAATAAAGGAAAGTTTTATTAAACTTGGCCATCTGGTTATTTCTAATTCCCACCCTTTATATACAATCTAAATGCCATTAATATTTAAGTTTATATGACTTCATATTTATTGGGGGTTATTTTGGACAAGAAATTTCGCTTTCGACAATTTTGCTTTTCGTTTATAGTGACATATTTTCGTAACCTTCTAAATGTTTTGTTTAATTCGGTTTTGTGCAATTTTGATTTGTTAACGGCTAAATAGATTATTTATTATGCTTTTTAGAAACATCCCCTAAAAGCCGCGGGAAGTAGTAACAAAAACGGGTATTTTTTTTCAAAATACATCACTGGTATGTAAACTTCCATGCACGGTTTATTCAAAATAGTGTTCCCCGTGATGAAAATATGATAGATATATGGCAATATATGTATCAGCAAAAAATGATTTAACTTGATTTTGGTTAAAAGGAAACAAAACAAACGTTTTTTTTCGGTGTACTTAATAATCTGGTTTACCGTGGTGTAAATTCCAAAGGCGATTACATAAACTATCTTTAGGCTACTGGGCTGGATTCCTATATTTTTAAAAATGAAAATAAATAAATGTTTTATAACTTATGGAGCCAGAAACTTGGGATGTCCCAATTTCACACGTGAGACCGAAGGCAGGCGAAGTTTTACAGTATCACCGATTTATAAAAACACAGCTCATTTAGACTACTAAAATATTTCTTAGGAAGCGAGAGCACCAAGAATCTTACACTTTATCATATGTTAGTTCGTTTGATCTTATATATATATTTCTCGTAGATTCCCTAGGGGAATTGCCCGTGGTTTAATATAAATAATAATAATAGCACGTTATTCAAAATTTGGCGGTTCAGACTCAAAGTTCTTTATATCCTAAGTGCCTATGAAAATAAATCAACTCAGTCACGTTAGACTTGGTTCAGTTTAGTTCGAGCGAGAGCGAAACCAAAGAAAAACAAATATCAATTGAGAATCAATTTTCACATGGGTTTGGCAATTCCAAGTACTATAGTAAAAAAAAAACTCCGATAAAATTACAACTTCCGTTTCGAGTGAGAAGGACAGACAGGTTTTTATATTTAAACGTCCGGCTGCAATCAACAGAAAGTGAAAGTTGAATTTACTACCGGTACAAAAATCGCTTTAGCCTTACGCAAGTTCTAAAAGTACCATATTTCACTTTCACTTTCCAAAGCAACATGCACCGGAAGTCATGCAGAGAACAGATCAGAATGTTGTTGATATTCATACAAGCAGAATATTCTGTTAATCTGTCGTATAATAATCTTCCGCTAGATAATTTACAAACATTGGCCCCACTCGGTGTTCCTGAAATTCAGTTAGTAGAAGTCGAGGACACTATACTAAAAACCTCACTTTAAACTGAGCACTATATTGCTTTCCAAAAGAACATAAATATATTGAACAAGTTCAGTACAGACAGTAGAAATTCTGCCAGGTTCAAACTCAAACTCCGAGAATGATCAATAATTGAATAAAACAGAATCATTCAATTACATTAGGGCACCCCCACTTATTTTTATGCTCATACAAGATGATTTTATTTAAGTAAATCGTAATTTAATATAATTGGGCCATAAAATAAAACAATTCAATTACATTAGGACATCTCCACTTATTTTTATGTTTACAGTCGTCTGACCAATCGAAATTTGCACAAAAAAGTAGAAGCAGTTATTAATATATGTATATAACATGCCGATACAAGCTGATTTTATAGGCCAAATAAATCATACATGTCAAACCAGTTGTTTTATGCTTCTGAACTCGGCATTTACGCTACAAAGCAATAAATTTACGATGAATAATACTTATTTAATAGCACTGTACGTTAAAATAAAGCGACATATCGTAAATATTATGCAGGCAAGAGACTAAATAGCCGGGATTTTTTCAACTTTTTTCTTTTACCCGACCTACCGACCTTATATTTTTTCTCGAAAGCGACTGGTAAACATAAAATTATAAAGTGGGGATATAGTTAAAAATATAAGTGCAGTTTGGGTACAATTAAACCAACTGCTCATCCCAAATTATTTGGTTTTATAATACAACAAAACTCTTGTACATTCGTACACTGTTATTCTCTTTAAAAGCCTTTTTCCGACTCGTATCTAAGATTAAACAAAGAATAAAACTGTCTAATTTTGAAGGAAAAAGTGCCGACTACAACTGATACGCAAAACGAACTTAGTGACACTGCAGTCTTTCAGAAACAGTGGAATCGAACCACTACCGGCAGGTATAAACGCCTCGTCTCCAGCTCAGCGTGATATCTGCAGTGCGAGCGATGGTCGCGCGACAAAACAGAAACACATTGGGAAGACTGACTTAGCAACCGGCCTCCAAGGCTCTGTTCTAGACAAGCAGTGTCAGTTCCTGCCTCAGTCATACTCATTCGTCATCGACTTCGTTTCTCACTCCTCTAAACCGCCTGCACAGCTTGGTTTCTTATTAATCCCGCCGCAGTTCTTGTGACATCCTGTCGAAAAATGTAACACTTACATTGCATAATCTCAATTTATTTTTCGATTATCTTATTTGGAATTGGAAAACGGGCCAGGCGTTTAATTCACACGGACAAACTTACGAGCTATTATTATCATCGTTATGATTCATTTTCAGTATTATTATTAACTGACGCTTTCCAACCATAAAAATTCCCCTTAAAGTAAATCCAATAAATTGAAATAAGACCAGGAAAAAAGTATAGATAACATATCCAACCGGCAGTTTCTTGGCTTCTATAAAAATTGCCAATGATTAGCTGGCAAATTCTCATCACCTATCTCCATTCATTTCCCCAAAATGTTGCGAGACTTGCTGATAAATTCTTTTATTACGACGGACTGATTTCGCGCGTTGTGATTGGTCAATTTTAGGTCCGTAAGTTGTCGTACAGACCGATTCAACAAAGCCATGCAACATTGGTGCTCGGTCCGTACGGCAAGTTATCGGTCCTGTTCAGTTTTCTTCCCTATTTTCATGGTCCGCGCGCTATGTGCTTGGGCAATAAAAGGAAAAAAAACTTGGTCCATAACTTACCGGCTAATAAAATGTATTTATTCTCATCACTTCTTTATTAATATTCTATGGATTAAAACAACGCTGAATAACCTGATGTCATGGGGTTCTTGGATTACTGAATAACACAAGCTGCTATGGCGCTAGTGCGTCATTGGGGGAATTTTATTTTCTCCCTAAAATGCAGCGGCTACTTTTAGCAAGTTTCTAAACACTCAATTGTTGCGTCAGAATCGGTCTTTCTCCCATACGTAGCCATTTAAATCAATTTATTATATCTCATTGTTAATTATTATTATTGTTATTATTATTATCTGAGAATTGCGGTCACGAGCTGATGAAACGACAAAAGGCATGGTGCCATGTTGGCGCACACAACAAAAGAATCTAATGACAGTTCTATTGTTATTGTGCACCAGCATGGCCGCCGTGACGTCACGTGAAAACGATCTTGCACGTGATCTCCTTTTGCTTTGGATTTATGGCGTGACGGTTTCTCATTGGTCCAGTTCACGTGATGTAATTTAAAGACAATTGTTTGTAGCGACCTGTTGGCACAAGAAGACCCGTTTTTCGCAACCAATGTCAGAAATCAAAGTGTTTGTAATTTTCTTTGGTGTAATAAAAAACTTATTGGATTCATCCTCATCCGATATGGAAAGGCATTTAAGTCTCGTGTTGTAATATTAGGCTCGACCTTCCGGTCTCGCACCATATTGAAGTCTCGACTTAAACATTTTTCCATACAGAGTTTGGACGAATCAATAAGTGTATAGTATCAACCCTGTCATACGCCACTGCAGAAACACAGTTTTCAAACAGTGAAACACGTGTTTGATATTTTTAGATTCAGCGCCTAAAAATGAGTTCTTATTACCTAGTGAAAAATATGTTTTTTGTCGATTTATTTTGGCGACTAAAGTTTTTTTTTTCGCGAAATGTCTATAAATGTATTACCGCGACTTTAAAGGTTTTTATTACAACATATTATAAAGTTTTCAGGTTCAATTTCCTTCCAATTTAGTCGGGAATCTACGTCACATTCGAGGTAAACCCCGGGGATAAATAAAAGATGTCCCGATGCTCTTAACTTAAAATCGAGGGTTGGTGGCAATTACTTTACGGAGTGATATAAAATAAAATGCTTCCGTACGGTGTTCCACGAATTTTAAATCACTCTTTGTTAGTCGCAGTGTAAACACAGACGCTTTGCCTTTCTAAAACAACTGTGACTCTCCAAAACAATACAGGTCAGATTACAAATGTGAAATTATCCCGGGTTAGTTTTTTGTATATTTCTGGTAAATTATATCAACTTCCGGCCGTTGATATTGGCACAGACCAACTTGCACAAATCTTTATATTGCTTTTTTTCATCGACTGTCAAAGGTTAACACCCCAATTTCTTTAGTAGAAAAAGTTCCAATTTGTTTACTTTCTATACCGTACTCATGCGTATTTGTTATGGCGAATGTTACAATCACGCTTCATTTCTGAATATTAGTTTACTCAATCAACTTACAATACTTTAAACTTATGCTATCATTTCATATATGGGGTAATTTAATTTATTATTGTTCTTCCCCGTCGCTTATTTCGTTTTGTTTTCCTTCTTCACTCGTATCTTTATTCTCTTGTATTTGTTTTGCATTTTTTCCAAACATTCAACAATAATTAAAATATTTATAATTGTACTCCTGACCTTAGATTATTTATCTTAGAATTTACTGCTTAAAGGCCACCTGTCTCGATTAGCCCTTATGGTTATTTACAGGTGGCCTGCACTCAATTGACATGTTAATATATTCACTTTCTATTGTAATATCTTTCCCTTTAATTTCCGAGTGCAAATAAAATTATTGTTGTTGTTGTTGTTGTTGAAAAATAAGTACGATTTTTAAATGTGTTGATTCAAGCCTTTGAAAGTGAAAGCCTTCAAAAATTTACTTTTCGCGCTCTTAACCGCCAGAAAAAATGTTCGGCAGCAAAAAGAGAATGAGAGTCCCGAATATTACGGATCGATGCCGTACCGGCAAAGCTCGGCATGAGAATGAATATTTCAGTGAGGAACTTAAATCAGTTTTGAATATCAAGATACAACATTACTAGAATTAATGACGAAGACAATGCGTCATAAGTTGCCAAAATGCCATTTTGCGCCTTAAAAGCCTGGTTTTCACTAGCAGCATAAGGAACGGCAAACGCAAGCGGAACATAAGAACGTTTCCGTACAAACACTGTAAAACAGAGACGGAAGGTAACAGATCAAAACCTTCCGTCGGTTTTTCTCCGTTCCATAGTATGGAAAGGTTGCTATGCTCCTCCAGATTGCGCTTCCGTTCCTTACGACTTTACGTCGTTCGTGAAGAAACCTGATCGAGCCTATATGAAAACCTTTCCGTTTTTAATAATGAGAAGAGGTAAAGTTTGCCCGACTGAGCCTTTGTGTTGTTGAGCTGAGACTTAATTGTTCAGAAATTGTCTTTGCCTTCTTTTACCGCGATGGACCTGATGTAGACATCTGGACATTATGGTTAAACTAAAGGTGTTTGTCGGCGGCGTATTCTGCATGGTATTGGTCGAGCGGTCTATTGGCGTGTCTGACTCGGTAGCGAGATCAAACCCCGACCAAATCACTGTGAACTTAACTTTATGTCCTTGAGCAAGTTACTTTGCTCGACTCGCTCCAATTGTCTGTATAATTGGGAACGAGCTTGCGATGGATCAGTGTCCTTTCCAGGGGGAGTCATGTACTCTCATCAGCTTAAAACAAATGGCCGTCTGGTAAATGTGATAGCTATCGTTTGTCCTTGTTGGCCTATCGTTATTTAGAATATTTTAACTTTACTAAACAATAACAGTTTCGCAATTTTAACAGGATTATTGACACATTTTCATTCTCAGTTCTGAAACACGGTAACTACGTCAATAAAATACTTAAGATATTTGTGTCAGTTTTTTTAAGCTCCACTGGCTCCCATCAACACTGACAGTTTCAAAGTAACACTGTTGTAAAGTATAAACAGAATTGTATCCGTGCTGGTTTTCAAAACTGCAAAAAATAGTTACATTTGCGTTTGAATCCAAGCCTCGATTATTCTTAAAGTTCTTCAGCCTTAGCAAGTGTGGGCGCGGCAATTATACGCTCAATAAACTACGAGCAGTCCCTATTTTCCCTCTTGCATGCATCGCGAACGCTGGCGCGCGGAACCTGGGACGAGGAAAAACAAGAGAAGAGAGAGAAAAACACATTTTTCTATTTTGCATTGCCAGTCGATCTGCCTTGTGCATCTGCTGGAATTGGAGACTTGTTTACTGCTGCTCGTGTTTAAATTGTTTCTTTTAAAAAGTATCGGTGACAGCAAGCCAGTAGCCTGGTTCCTAAAACGTTTTTCGTTCAGACAGACCATTTTCTGTATCGACGAAGTTTGTGAGCTCTTAGAAAGCGAGTTTATAGGACTTCCTAAAAAGAGATTTTTGACAACTCAACCGTGAATTCTGATAGGTATGCTGTCAGTTGTCGACTTTGCGGTTGGTTTCATCATCGCTTTTCGAAGTTACACATGAGCAGTTTAAATGACGTGGGGTGGGTTGCATGGAATTTTAAATTATAAGTGCTTATTTGAAACTTTTTGAGACAATTACCAAATTTGACAACACAGATGAAATTAATCACGAAATAAGTCGATGTATAATTTCAGCTGAAATAATTATTTGAGGAAATGATTACGAAAATTGCAAACAGTATTTCACAATTATGAAACTGTTGAACTAATCAAAACAAAACAGTGTGATCTCAGTTGAATACACTTTCAACCGGTAAAACGAAAACGGTTTGTAAACTTTTTGTTTTAAACTTTCTTGTTCACACAAAGAACACGACAATTAATTATATTATATGTGTAAATATTCAGTAGTCTAAACTGTGTCAACTCGTCCACATATCTGCATATATATATATAGGTCTTCAGTTAACTGCTTTGTTTCCAGTGATTGATAGCTCAACGCCCACGCTATTGCCAAAAGCCTGATATTTCCACTGAGCCGACATTACTGGAAAACCGACACAACAGATGTTATGGTTTTTGAGTCAGGAGAAGATTGAGTATTGATCGGGGTTTTCTTCACATCAGTGAACTAAGCTAAAGATAAGATTGGGCCTTAGGCGATATTGACAGTAAATAAAGGTCCACCGTTTAAAGTTGCTTTCTTACAATTGTGAGATCAATAATATTCAGATTTTCAGCGATAGTTTGCACGAAACGACCATTCAATCATAAGTGGTCGCCTTAAAATACGTAACGCCAAAGGCGTTTTGCTGCATTTGAGTTACTCTGGCTGCAGTACTCTTTAAAAGTTCGCGAGGCCAGTTTGCGGCGTCGGGAAATTGCATAAAATCTGATAACACTAGTGAAATTAATCTTCAATTGTACTTGTGTCTGTGCGATTACCTATGCAAAAACAAATTATATCTCTACTGAATCGCGGGTCCGTGCCAGTGTACGACAAACTTACAGATAAGAATAGAAACTCTGTGATTTGAATAATTTAAAATCACTAACCGGAATACAGACTATCGTGAGTTGTAGATAATATTAGTGACAAGTATGATCGCATCTGTTTCATCTTTATTGTACACTGAACTTCAATTTTGCAAATTGCATCATATAGCATGTATAGGTAACTCGATAGCTCCCTTGGTAGGTATTCTCTCACTGAAATTGAAATAGGTTCGTTTGGGGTCAGTTGTGGTTTTAAGCAGCTACCACGCCTAGCTGTGACGAAAAACATCGAAGTTCAATTTAAATCATTTTCAGACGGAGAGAAGGAAGTTCTGGAAGTTTTGGAGTATAAACTATGAGTACTACAAAACGAATTATCAATTTTAAACATGAACATATCAGTAACTGAGACAAGAAAAAATAATTCCATCAGAAAACTTTTTCTTCTTGCTGATATCACTTTCCAAAATGTTTCCTAGTTCAGTAGGCTAGTAGTACTTAGAAGACCATAGCTTGTCAGCGGGACGAACACAAAAACCATAAAACTCAAACAGCACTATATATTATTCACCGAAGACAAAGTGCGGTGATCTCCACCGTGACCAGGTTGCGTGCACCGAGTTTCCAATATTGAAGCTTATAATTATTCAACACAGTACGTGGCATGAAAAAGTTTGTAGTTGTTTTTCAGCAGAAAGTTCAAGGCCAAAGCTTGCATTGAATGAAGTGACTTAATGCTCAATAGATTAGAGTTGATTGAGGTCGCAAATCATGCTCCGGGGCAGCAGTGGTACTGATGTGGCATCGCGAATTTAGTCTTCTGCTGTTGTACATTTGCATTTACAACACATTTCAATGCCATACTAATGTAGCTGGAGTTAAATTCATTGCTCTGATGACAGCAGCGTAAACTACGAATTGTCGACACTGAAAAAGGAAGACAGACCGACCGCAGAATATATGTTTGCTCGAATTACTTCCAACACATGTCAAGCTTTGCTGCACGTAGCTGATCAACTATCAAATTCTCCTTGTATTAAACACATCTTAAGAGGAACAAAGATGGGGAGAATTTAGTTCCTAATCAGCGAACAAAGATTAGGTCATGCATAACCAAAAGCATTTTACTGAATACAAAATCAACGTGTGGCACTTTCTAGTAAAACATTTATTGTAAAGCAAAAACTAAACATCGGATTAAGGATAAGATTGAAATCTAAAATCTACTGATGCTGTCTTCTAACTTACTTGTGTCAGTTTCGTGTAAAACCAGCGTATGTGCCCGACACGAAATACTGTTCTGACTGTGTCTTATTTCTTGCATATAGAACTGTCTCTCTAGTGAATACTGAAAGAAGTAAATTATCTTCCCTCAGGGGGTATAGATTCGTGACACAAGCCTGTGCTTATACATGTTTTACTTTCAAATAGTCAAATAAAGTATAGGCAGAATGGGCTGAAACACAAATACCACTGCCAATATTAAATGAGCTCATCAAAAGTTATAGTGGATACAAGGAAAAAAGAAAATTAAGAACTTAATTGATAGTTCGCCCGCAGTAAGCACTCTATACGATATTACAGAACAAGGTGAATTTGCAGACTTACAGTTATACTTGAGCTCAACGGTCGTAGTCTAGTGTCGATTAAAACTCTGATCGTCCGTCGCTTTGAAATGCGACATGTAACTGTATTTTTAGACTTCCTTGCTAGTTTATCGTACTCTGTGCCCCAACCTTGGCATTGGCGCTCGAGTTATATTGACCGGTTCGCGGGGCATCAGTACATGGATGTGAAGAAGTTCAACCGTCGTGTGTTGACCTTGGCTGGTACTGAATGAAAGCGTTAAATATTAAAGGCTTTCGGGAAATCTAAGATTCACGTGGTGCTTTTACAACAGGCAGGTTAATTGAATCGTAGAGTTTTTAACTGATTGGTTGAAGGAAGATAGACTGGTCCAAAGAGAAAATACGAGAAGTCAGCAGATTTGACACTCTTACCTTAGCACTGCAACCCTAAGTAAAGTGAAATGTCGTAACAAGACTCAAGGACAAGGGAGTTGTTGAATGAGGACATCACTGACCCTCAGTTTAAAATGTTATCATGAAAGCTCTTAGTTAAAAGGCTTAATTGGGCAGAACAGACATCCTGCCAGCATTGTGATTAGTCAGTTCACGAAACCACTTTCGATAAAGAGAAAACGGCAAATGTTTCTTGTTTACTTCAAAGAAAGATTATTTCAAAATACAATTCGAACAGGACTAAAGACACGATTCAACTCTTTGGCGATTCATTTGAATTTTTGACTTTTAAATGATTAACTAATTTGCAATTTTGAAATGAACAATTGTTGTTGTTGATGACAATAGAAACATGATGAGATGGCGATGTTGTTTTTCTAAGATTACTCGAATTACTATTATGCATTATTCCATTTATGGTCTGGCCATAAAGATCTCGAACAAGACTGAAAATATTAGAAGCTGACACGGGAAACAAAGGATAGACTGGCTGACTTGCAAATCCACGAACGCATGTCACAAGAGAACCTAATTTTTCACCTGTCCATGAATCAATATTCATGTACAACTACAAAGGTAACCATGAAATCATCAAGGGCGCGGAAGCAAATTTAGATTTGGTGTACAGCAATTAGAGATCAGTGAATGCAATTTTGTCTATTATAACTGCTGTTGCTACTACTACTACTACTACTACTACTACTACTACTACTACTACTACTACTACTACTAATAACTACTACTACTACTACT
>JANSTR010221700.1:0-14457 GCA_025434805.1 Antipathozoanthus remengesaui | reverse complement strand
TATCTGCGTTTAAGTCGCCTAAAATTACCACATCCGATTTTTCCAGATCCACAGATGACACACTCTCATGTAGCGAAGAAATAAAGGTCTGAAAGTCAGAATCCGGTGCTCTATAAGCGCAGCAGACGAGTGTTGGCTTGCATTTCTCTCTAATCAGCTCAATCCATAGACATTCCTGACCTCCAGTATTAATATCATTCCGTATGCGAAAAGCCAATCCTTCTCTCACATAAATAGCTACACCACCATATCCCTCTTTAATGCCAGTGCGATCCTGACGAACGCACACGAATCCAGGAAGATTGATTTCTGTGTCGCAAATATTCCCATCCAACCATGTCTCGGATAGAGTTAGAATGTCCACTGTTTTACTGTCGATTCCCTCAAGACGCAAAGAGTCGGTCTTGTGTACGAGACTTCGTATGTTCAAATGAGCAATTTTCAGACCACGAGTATTCCTTATGTCGTCTAACGTCTGGTACCCGGGGTTAGACTCAATATCGCCAGCCAGAGCAATTAAAGCTAGAGCGAAACAGGCGCGATGTAAGAGCTTACAAAGCATAACAGCTTTGAGCGATTTGCTGAGCTCTTTATCTCCGGACGGATTTCTCTGTCGACGTAAATTATTACCCACAATTTCAGTCCTGCAGCTCATTTTTGAGACAAAATACACATCACTGTCGTTTACTGAAGTGCTTTTCTGCAGATATAAAGACTTGTAGTTTAAAAAAGACACATAAATGCAGAGAAATATACAAATGTTCACAGAGAACCTGAATTTGCGTCCGGCCGCCATGGCTGATAATGTATAGTCGGGCAACAGGGCAAATGCCTTGAGCTCGGTGGCACCACATGGCCCCAGTCGGACTCCTGAGATGTCGTGGAGTTGGTGGACAGTTTCCACTTGGATTCCGAGCCCCCACTGGAAAGACTGCCACTGCAGATGGTCCTGTCGCAGCATAAATTGTCATCCGTCTGATTGATGGTAATGATCGTCTTTTTGATGACTTTCAGACAAGTGGAGGCTTGATTGGCAGGTATTTTTGCTTCTTACCTCCACCATAGGGTGCAGCATGCATGTGGACGAACGACAAATGAAAGGTGTTGTCCAATTGAAAATCTTCGTTGGAATTGAGCATCTTGCTCAAATTCTCCAATAAGCGTGCCCCCTGCCTTTGTCACGTCGCCATTCTCTAGCCGTCAAACCCCATCCATCGTAAGCGCGACGAAGATGAGCCGAGGTCAGATGGAAGTAGAGACGGTCGCAATCATCAATGCTTTCGTCTGTCAAGACTTGCCCTATCGCCGTGTGCAACCCTTGCACTAAACGGGCAGCCAGTTCGTCGTGACAGTTGAACGTGCCTTGCTGTGCCACCCGCACATGATAGACACATTTGTTGACTATGGCGATTGACGACAAGCTTGAGCTGGAAATTGAAATGGCCCAGAGAAGGGCCAGCCCGAGCTTGTGCCGCCACCGCCAACACTCGCTCTCTGTTTGTTCTTTCTAGTGGTGTCCCCACAGTCTCCATTGGTGTTTGGTGCAATGGTTACCTCAATGGCGGTTCATCCTTGGTCCATGCCCTCAGGGCACAGATCATTTGTGGTATGTGGTTCTTTCTTCCGACTGTGGACCTTCCTGACTGCTGTCCCTCTCTTTGTTCTAAATCATTACCCACATCGCACGTACCCTCTATTGGACCTGTATACACATGGATTTCTGTTGCCGTGAGGGGGAATTTCCCCACTTCTGTTCTACACCTGTACATCATCATCATCATCATTGAAGTGCCTCTACAACTCCTCTCTCGGTGATTCGTTCTAGATTGTGGCCCGCCTTGAAGAATGCCAGACCTGGTCTTGTACTCAAGTCATGTTTCAATACTGTTGCCCTCACGGGATTTATCCCGGCTACTTTTATCCCCCGGTGCACCATCATCACTTTCGTCATGTGACGGTCCACTCAGGAAAGGTTCGTCGCCAGTTTTGATTATGTCTACAGTTGATTGGGAGATGGGAAAAGATTTGCCTCCTTGTACCTGTGATCTGGATACCTTTTGGTGTACCTGGAGTTATGCGTATTGCACTAGCTGGCACCATCATCATTGTACCGACGCCTTCTTGGCAATGTGGTTGGAAAACCGACCTATTCATCGTTCCTTTTCTCTCCTTCTAGATCGTTTTCCACCCTGTCCAGGGGACTATCCCATGTGATGTACCCCGGGAGTTGTGCTCACGTCTACTGGCCTCACCAAGAAGAGAATCCTAAGACTCATCATAAACATTATGAGCATCTACACTTTCGGCGGATTAGACCCTGTTGCATTTGTTTAAAGAATTCTCTCTTTCTTTTGATAGATCCTCCTTGAGATCATCCAAGAGTATTGGAGGTTCCCTCTTCCCTGGTACGAGCTCTGTCCGGATGAGGACTGTTGCCCTTACGGCTATATAGTATAATTACCACCATCATCACCATTTCACTACTGCCCTTGCTCTGCAGATCCTGCCCGAAGTGATCCATATTGGGACCTGGTGGGACTCAGGCGACGACGACGATGACTGTGATTACCCTGAGGGGTGTTGTCCTTACGGGTATGATGTAAATGACGTTTATACCTGTCACCGCCATCACCATTTCCACGAGATGATAATGACCCCTCTGACAGCCGCGGTCGGTTTATGGGGACCGGATTACATTCCTTAGAATTGCCAGGCCTAACCTGTTTTTGTGTTTGGTACTTCCTAGATGGGCTGTCTGTGGACTCATAAACGTCTTAATTGGTTTATCAGTGAACACATTGCTCACAAGGCTCTCGTATTGTCTCTTTGAGGAAGAACCGAACCCGAATCAAAAGACGTGCCCCAAGACGAATGTGTGGAACTCTCTTCCTCTCGTCCGCACGTCTACGGTCCGATGCCCGACGAAGACTATCATCACCATCATTATGATCACCTCATTTGCTATTTTAACCTGAATTGTTATCAAACACATGGGTATCACTACGTTTCTGATACGTGTCTTGATTATTGTAGGTCCTGTCTGAAGTGGAGCACAATTATGACTGGGATTATCCCCATCTGTGTGAACTGTGTCCCTATTGTTGTCCTAACGGATACGATACGCCCCACTTCTATTTGGACCACCACCATCATCACTACGTTCATGTCAAGTGCCCCGAAGCCCGTCTCCTAGACTTGAAAGCGGAACAGGACTTCGCTATGATGTTTACGGTACGCGCACCGGATAATGAACACTATTGATGTTCCTTCCTATTTTGTTGATCCCGCTTGATATGTAGCGCGAGCACAACTGGAATAACCTCCACCTGTGTGAACTGCGTCCCTTTTGTTGTCTGTACGGGTATGGTCCGACACCGGAAAAAGACTATCATCATTATCACTACGGTCATGTCAAGTGTAGGCCCACGGGTCGTCTCCTGGACTTGGAAGCCGAACAACCAGGACTTCTCACCCATGTATCGCTATGATAAATATAAGGATTGCATGAACACGGCTTGGGAATCTCTACTGATACGTATCTTGATTTTTTTGTAGATCCTGCTGGATATGGAGCAGGATACGGTTACGACTGGCCCGTTCTGTGTGAACTGAGTGTCATTATCATCACTACGAGCAAGTAAAATGTCGATTCAGAGTCGTCTCCCGGACTTTAAAGCCGAACTTCCCATCCCTTCTATCGCTATGAGGAATGAACACACACAGACTGTATTGAGAATCACCACGCTTGTATTTTAGGGGCCGGCCATTTAACTCTTGAGGAAAGGGCGTTTCTGAAAAAAAAATTCCTGCGAGCTCAGTTTCTGGGGAAAAATATGCTTGCAACAAGAAGTGTATGGAAAAAAATCCTATGCCACTATTCATGCAAAAAAAAATGCTACAGACTATTTTATCCTTCAGATGGAGTTTGAACTTCATCTATTCAGGGATCCAGCAAAAGCAAAATTATTCATAGTAGGCCTGTAACGGGAGCAGGATGTCTAGCTATCCCCAGCTTTATAGGGCAACCTTACTCTTTTATGTCATGGTTTTCTTAGCCAGGACACTGAAAGGTGTTCTGCCCTGCTTGAGGCGCAACATAATATTTCACCCTGATATATTATACATTCATCTCCTGCTAAAGCGGACACCTGTGAGACCACCATTTAGTGGGGAGACAGTACTATGCAGTAAATGTCTATATTAAAAATAAATATAGTGTTGGAGTAATTATTAATAAAGATGAATCATTGCAAATTTGTACAATACCCTTCAGAAAGTAAAACATGCTTCATTCTCATAAACACGTAGTAAGAGCTGTTGTGAATTTGTCAGTTATGGCACAAGTATATGGTACAATGTTGTATATAGGGGGTCTGCAACCATATTTCCTCCTGCCAGAGACCACAAAAAGCTAATTTGGGGACTATTCTGGGGTGTGGCAAATCTCCAAATGTAGGGAGGGAAAATATGTTTTTGAGGAGAGGTAAATATCGTGTCTTACATTAAATCCCCATTTTAAAATCACCTACCCCCTCATCTGCAATCCTGCAATATGAGGCTGGGAACAAACTGCATTACCACTGGCTCTGTCTGAAACATCAGCTTTATTATATTCAATAAAGTCCTTCAAATAACAGGAACAGTGTTGCAGAAATCACTCAGTTTTGTATGTTTACCACAATGAAACATTTTTACATTTGGGGCCAACAGCATATTTCATCACCAAATAATGATGCTCTGACACTTGAACTTACAATATATAATGGCTTTTCTGTAACTGGAACATTCTAAAAATCATATTAATAAACTTGCTAAAACTGCAATGCACATGAATGAATGCATATTCAAAATATTTTTTGTTCTATATAAGCATTTTAAATCTTCAAATAAACAGTTTGCACTCTATGGGCTGACATTCTATGACAACCACCATTACATAGCAAAGATCAATGTGCACTGGGAAGATGGATGGCATATATTGGTTTCAAGGAGAAGCAAAATGCAGGAAGTGGACTGCAGCAACATGTAAAAGCAAAGGGAAGACCATCCCATTGCTTCTATGTGCAGCTTTACAGTGTAAAAGTGGACTGGTTAACATAAGCAGATTTGGTATAAAATATCCAAAATCATTAGATTGTTTGATGCCTGTCAAATCAGAAACCGAGAAAAATTGAAGATGCTTTTAAAATATTTGTATGCAGAACTTCACCTATTTACATTAAAATCCCAAGTAAATAAGACCGTCAACACTTTTTCTAAGGGCCATTTTGGAGACTTTCATAAAGGTTTGGAATTTTCGTTGAAGGAAAATTGTGTCGTTATAGTATGTTTATAAAAATGTACTTGGAGATATAAACCTTGCAGGCCTGTGGGTCTATATGCATGTACATGTATTCAGTTTGGCTTATTTTGGATATTGGTCATAGATTCAAGATTCAAGACTGACATATTTTCAGAATTTTACTTTATGGTTACAATAAATACCTAGCCCTGTTGTCCTGTTGTCCATTGAAGCTAATATCATGCACCCTGATTTTCAAGGTAAGATGTACAATACCACTTGTAATAAAATAGACGAACACGTAATATACATATTTTGTATTATGCAATTGGTTACAATCCTCTAAATGCAGTTAGTGAAGTGAAATACTGAACACATGCGTACCCTTATTTTGCTCTATAACACAAAAATGTGCTGTGACTTTTATTTTCCTCTGTAATCCAACCTTTTACATATTCAGTGCACTAGTCAATAGTGAAGGAAAAATTAAAAAGTGTAAAAAAATCCTACAGAAGGATGCATGGCCAAAAGAAATCCTGCACAATGTTTAGTCGGGAAAAAAAATTTCTCGAACATTTCGCTTCTGAAAAAAAAAAATCTTGCTCAGGCCAAAACGCCTTCCCTCCCCCCCTCTCAAAAGTCAAATGGTTGGCCCTTTATTGCATGAATACAAGGTGCTTTACAGCTTTAAACGTGTTTTGGCTTGCATGATTTTCTTGACCACCTTTTCAGTCAGGGTCCTGCGGCTGGGCAAATGGTCGATGGCTCGAATTATTTTGCGATCGGCCATGTGCTTGGCCCGGGAGTAATCGATGTCATGCGATCCAATCGATTAATGCCAGGATCCCCGCGTTTCAAACGTTTGTTCAACTGCGTGCCGGGTCCCACGTACTGATAGCCTGGCCAATGCCATTCGCGTCCACTCTTGCTGATCTATTTCTAAATATCCAAACCGTACCCTCGCTGCTTCTTCAATAATCATGTCCGTCGAGTTTGCGACGCAGCTTTCGACCGTCAGCCTAATCTTCCCATCCTTCGGCGGGGTCGAGACGTCTCCGGGCTTGAGGAGTGGCTTTGACACTTTTATACCCTGCGTCCAGACTCTCTTCCAACATGCCTCGCCAGACTCTTTTTCTTCTTCTTTTGGGGAGGCATGGCGCGGGTGGTCCTGGGAGGGTCCGTTGTTTGGGGAGAGAGGGTACGGGGTGTCTTGGTCTTGGGAGGGTGGGTGGACAAAGGGCGTTTCAGGGCGGGTCGTGAAGTCCTGGGTCTCGGCGGCGGGGGAGTGACGGGTTCCCGTTTCAGTCCGGATTGTACCATCCATTTCATCCATTTCTCTAAGGCTGTGCTCACTAAATTCTCTTTTTTCTCTTCGTCGACGGCCGTCCTGCCCTGGCCTTCACCACCACCGCCTCGCAGTTGTCACAGGCGTTTGGTGGCCTCCCTTAGGGCGCAAGACAGCGGTTGAGTCTGTTAAACGGCTTCGGCGGCCTCCAGTTCAGGATCGTCTAAAATCCGTTCCTTTTTGGCTGCCCGGCCCGATTCAATAACGGATTGCCCGTCAATGCTCCTTTGTACCATTGCACCACTTCGGGCACTTCTTATTTGGGCAACACGATCATCTCTTCCATGACGAACACTGACTCTGCTCGAAGGCGTGGCCTTTTCTTTATAGTTTTTGCAACGGCATCACACATTGACACGCTTCTTTCAATCCCGTCCACAAACCGCGCCCCAACTGACTCAGGAGCAAAGCGCGACGTCGTTTGGTGGAATGACGTCGTTTACCCACCTCGCGCAACAGCGATGCGTACCGTCTCAACCCGGCCATCAAAGGCGGGGTCAGAGGAATACGTCGTTTCAAGAGATTCAACACCAGTTCACTCAACGCATTGATTTGATCTTGGTTGGCATGTTGTAACAGATGACGACGTTGTGTCGGGGGAACCGAGAGCCGGAGCGATGAAAGAAAAGAGGGGCAAGACACCGTCTTCTCGTCGTCTGCGTCGTATTGTGGTCCGTCGACGTCGTCTGGCGGCAGGCATACTGATATGACGTGTTCCGGACACGGGTCCTGCACTTTTATAGAGGGCAGAGGGTGGTAGACGTACTGGCACTCATACGCCTCCCGATAGGTTTCGGTTAAGGGCGGCACGAAATCCGTCACCATGTCGTCCAAGGTTTGCATCTTGATCAAACACGCCGTGGGGTCGCCTTCACCCCCTCCTCGAGCCCACGTTCTCAATTCGATCAAGGTTTTGGCATAGGTCGTATAGGCAAATCGACGCATTTGCACCGACGTGCCCCATTGTCGAAATTCGATCCCGCCTTTGACTAACGTCCCGATCGCGGCTAATCCGGCCACGACCCAACTGTTTTTCAAGCCTGAGGCCATGATCAACAAGGCTAAACCATTCCACCACAATTGAACGCGTTTGAAACGTGTAAATTGATGACGACGACACCACCAATGACGATGGTAATAGACATACCACGAATCCAAACGCGACATGGTGGAGCTGCCATCCACCTGATCTTCCTCCAACAACGAAATAGACGTCATCCCCATTTTTTTCTTAGTAACGTACCGGTGTGGCGGGGGTTGTGCAGATGCGCGACAAAGTCCGTCCTGCACACTGGGACGGTGGTGATGGATGGGTCACCGCTTGAATGGATCGGTTTTGATACCGTTGTTGTTGATCTCAAGATCAACAAATCAATTTGATGTCGTAACTCGTCTTTATTCAGAGGTCGTTGTAGTAGTTCGTGGGAACGGGTGGGTGAATACTGGGGGGAAGGTGTGGCTCTGGGCGGGGGCGTCCCGGCCCAACTGGGCAGCGAACGGCGCGACGTCGGAGTCAACCGTCCTGGCGAAACCGGCGGCAGCAGCTACGCGGGCGAATTGCCTTGCCAGGATCTCAGCCCGATCGAAGGGGGACCTTCCAACACCCATTACACGTTGCGTCCATCGTCTAGGGCGTCGAAACCCAAGATAAGAATCGCGTCCTCAAGCAAATGTTCGTCCATCCTGACGTCGACGAGTGAACGTCCGTGTCCACCCTTCGCCTTTTAACAGGTCGGCAAACAAACGGTACCGATCATTGGAAGCCGGATGCAAATCCAACATCAAGTAACCGTAAGGACGTTGTGTCACGTTTTCGTACACCTGCAGGGCGTCGCGCCAATAGGTGGGAAACGCTTGCATCATCAAGTGGCGAATCCCCAATTGATCGCGAGGATTCTTGAACGCCACCACGTAATGGGCATTGCGTGAAATGGTTTTGGCATACTTGCCCGGAGGAAACAGATCTTGACACAAATACAACACGGTAATGTGCCAATGATGCGAGGTTTGGTAAACAGATCCAACACCCGTTTGTCGTTGCCGCCTTCGTCTACCAAATTGTCCATCACCAACACCCCTCCCTTGGGCGGGTACCAGGTCTCCAAGTCCGCGGTGTGGGGACGTCCTTCGTGAAACTGTCTATGATTTCACACGTGTCATCGCCGGTTGTCTACAACGCCAACCAGTGCTGTCCTGGACGGGTCTGGGGATCGGTGTTGACCACGTAGGCTTGCGTCGATCTCGACGCGGAGACGCAGGTAAACCGTCGCTGGCAAACACTCCCACAAAATGAGGAGCTAACTGGGGATCCTGGTGTGTTAACCGAGTCAGTTGAGTGTTCGACAATACCCAACCATTCCATTTTCTTTTTCTGCTTCTTCAACCTCGGTAAATGTTGTACATTACTGTCCCGTTGCCATCGATTTCAAACACGTTATCAAACTCGGCGTACAGCAGCACATTAATGACGCGATTGATGGCGGCTCCCAATTTAAATCCGATCCGTACATCGCCGTCTTGACGGGGATTCATCAACGCTCCATCTGCAGCGCCATTGGGTACATTGTCGAGCATGAGAGAGTACAGCAGCCCGTGCCTCCCCACATGTCGGGATTCACCATGCTGGCTTCGCTTTTTCCCCACGCTTCACTGGAAACGGAAATACCCTTCCAGGTCTTTGTTGGTGTTGCTGTGATTCAATTCTAAGGGACTGGCCGGATACACTTCGCCACGCACCAATTGTTGGATTTGGGTCAACCCAAACTTTTGGAAGGAAAAAGGCGGACAGGCCACATTCCCGTGGTAGGATTGGGTATGGAGCAACCCCACGATCAAACGATTGGGGACACAGCCTTGAAACAGATTGCCTTCGTTGAATTCCAGTTGATTGACAGGATTAGAAAACACGCGAATCTCACTTTGCACCGTCGGATACTTGACTACTTCGCGTCAGGTGTGTCGAGCCGTGTCTAAGGTCTTGTACAACGAAGTCGACAGGGTCAATTGACAGGCGTAGAAGGTGATCTCCACATCCTCGGGTGTCAGGCGTCCGTGCAGTCCCACGCCATTCGTAAAGAAATCAGGACTGTTGAAATAGAAACGGAGTTTCATTTCCACGCCAGACACCAACGGTTTGTTCAAATGGAACAGCTCTGAATGCGGTTTGAAGATCAAGGTGCGAAAGGCGCCTCACACGTAATGGGCTTGTTTTTGTTTGGACAACAACACAGCTGCTTTCTTGGTCCGACCGAGCGCGGTGTAATGGGCATGGGGTTTGGCTGAATCCATCGTGTTGGCCGTCAAGGGGTGGGATAATCCAGGGCCAGAGGCTATCGTGTCGGGTTGGATCGGGAACCAGCCTTGAACTCGCAACAGGGTGTGAGCTACTTTGTCCGTGTAATTTAGCACGGTTTCCAGAAATGCTTTGTAGGCATAACTGTCGTTCTGAGGACTGCTGAGGGTCCTGTTCAAATGGCAGGTCAATTGCTTGATGAGGGTGTGAGCCAAATTGTGGGCGGGGAACAACAATTGATCGTTGGCCAGGTCCGTACCATTGGCTCGCCTCAACCGAAGCTTTATCACAAAATAACTGCGGTTCAAATCCAGAAAGGCGTCCACGGCCGGCACCACAAATTCCATCGGACTGATGCCTTGAGTGAATTCATACGGGCGGCCGTCATAGAAGTATTGGTGGGAGGCAAATCAAACAGTTGAAAGGCATCGTTGACAGCCAAAGCCAACGCTTTGTGTAACGTCGTCACCGTGGTCTGAAATCCAAGAAGGGTCTCTTCTTCCTCTTATATGCGTTTGGTCCGTCTTCTCTTCTTCTTTTTCTTGTTTTGAACTGGTTTCAGTACGGGATTCATTTACAGCGGCATCAACAGCCCACCCCGTTGACTCTTCTTTTTTCTGTTTTGAACTTGTCACAGCAGGGGATTCATCCACAGTGGCATCAACAAACCGCCTCGTTGATCCCGTAGAAACAGTGCGGGTGGCAAGGCCCCTCCGCGCGTCAGTCCGCCTTGAGCTCGCCGTGTCCGCGGACGGGAGGAAAGGGTTTAATTTCTCAGCCAAACAAATCTCTCACTTTACGCTTGCTCGTGGCCAAAGTTTCTCCGGCTTTACGCTTCAAGGTCCGTTTGGCCGCCTTTTTAAAGGCGTGGGTCGTCCGTCGCACCACTTGATTGTATCCTAACAAGGCGTTGAGGCTTTCGCTCAATCCGTCTTGCAAAATCTTTTGACCTGTGTACAACTGTGTACGCGGTAACCCCCGTCCTATCTGAGCCGGAAAGATGTACCGTCTCAAACTGCCACCGTGCGTGATTCTGACAGAGGTCGGTGGACGGAGGTTCTTTTTATAGCTCTTGTTTGAAATGCAAGTTGAGTGGGGTGACTTGTCCCCCCACGATACTGCTTCCTCCCACATCCGAGTAGACATGCAAGGTGCGCGTCAGACTGCCCATGACCGACCGAAACGCTTGATTCAAATTCTTGAATCGCCAATGGACGTTCATGCTTAACCGTAACACATTGTTTTGGGTGACTCGCCATAACGCCATCTGGTTGCGGTCGATGGGTAGATCCATCCATCTGGGTTTGGAATGGAAATCGGGAATGCCTTCTTCGATGTATTCATACTGCAGATTAGGACCCAACCCATCTTGAGAGCCAATTCCACATCGATGTACAATTTGGCCGTCTTGTTCGATCCCTCATGCACGATGTTGGTGTTATTAATCCTCAATTCCCGTTCGGATTCGTGCTGCACCCATTCCCATTTCACGTACAAATGCCGTCTCTGCACATTGACAAAAAAGTCTCCTTTTCGCCCTGTTTGTCGCTGCCTTTCCAAATGATCAATCATGGTCCGCATGAAGTGTTCTCCATCCACCACCGAATCCAAATGATCGATGTCGTCCATAAGGACCTGGGTCCGTCTCACCGCAGTCTTCTGGTCGCGTTTTACCCGCCATTTGCACAACATCAAGTAGTGTTGTTGGGGTACCAATGCATGCAAGTTGGCACGGGTATCCGGCAAAGTCAGACTGCTCAAACCCACTTTCCATCCTCTGCCCTGCAGATGCAGAAGACGCGGTAACCGCACCGTAAAATGATTGGGTGAATTGTCCTTAAATTCGTCGGTGCTGGCATTACTGGGTAACGTCATGTAAAAATCGGATCGCCGCGTCGTTTAAGTACTTTTCCGATGCGCCACAACGACTCGTCGTTTACCCTCACCCGTTGCAGTTCGGGCAGTATAGGTAGGGACGTTCCCCGGCACCACACGGCGCACCACAAACACTTCTTCGGCCCAACCGGGTAAGTATTCTTTTTGAAAGGGACGGCCTGTTTGTTCAAACGCACCCGAACTCCTGCTTTCAACTTGGGCGGTAGGTTGGGGCGATCGAGGCACAACTGATTCCACGCTTGCAGTTGGTTTTGAAAGGTCACGTTTTGAGACACCCTTTGAATGCTACGATGCCAACTGGCGTTGTACCCTTGTACCATTTGCGGCAGCACATCCACGAACTTCAAGGTATTGACGGCGGTCAGATACCGATACAATCGATCTTTCAGAGTCCAATTGAACCGTTCGATAACCGAAGCTTTGGTATCGCCATAGGTCTAAAAGTGGTGAATGTCGTGTTTTTTCAACACTTGTTAAAAGGCACGATTGTAAAATTCTTTGCCTTGATCCGTTTGTAATTGCGAGGACGACGCGGATGAGCCCGTTTCAGAATCTGTTCCCACGCGAAGGCCCGTCTTGTCTTTGAGCGGTTCCACCTACGCGTACTTGGACAACACGTCCATCACCGTCAACAGGTACCGCGTTCCTCGATTGCGTTTAACTAACCGTTGCACTTCCACCGGATCGGCCACCCACTGATGATCGATCCCCCACACTTGCACTTTCAAAGTTGAAAATCGACGTCGGACCGGTTTGTGTAACGTGTAGGCCAATTCCCCTTGCAAGACCTTTTGAACGTCTTGGACTTTTTGTCGATGGGCTCGTGCAAACCGACACACACCACCCAAACTTCCCGAGACACGAGGATCTCTGTACAAGGTGGTCACTGCGATCTTCTTTTTCTTCATCATACTAGACACAACACCAAATAACGCCACAACAAGGTGCCACACGAAGGAATATGATCGGGAAACCGGCCCTGTACGTCATGGTGATACCATGCACCGTACTTGTCTGTGTAAGTCTGACTTAACCACACCACGTATGCCACATAATGACCCCAATGGTAGTTTTTATAGCTTTTTAATTCTTCGAATAAAGGCAAATATAAATCCGCATCGTCCAAGAAGAAGAACCACAACCGCTTCAATGCCCTTTCCATCATGGCATTGCCCTGGACTCCGGCGTCTCTCAGAAAAATGGGCCTTATGTGCGATGTCCTATTCAACCCTGTGTGTTCTTTGCCTCTCAACTCATCCAGGCCGTTCATCTGCAAGTAGATCTCCACTTAATCCGTCCTCTCACGTTTGAAGGCACCTCCAGCATCCCTTGGCGATGTTATTGCTGGCAGACCATGAAATTGGGGATCAGCCGTACCGCCAAGAATCCAGGTCGTTTGTTTTTGTCCTGTCCACAACGCCAGTGCCGTTTCTTCCATTGGATCAATCTTCCCTTAGATCTCGCCATCATCAAACACTGGGAGACCATAAAAACCCCTCTTGGCCTTGACCGTCTGTCGGTTGCCCGTGATGTTTTCCCACGTCTGTCTCGTCCTGGAGCTGGAAGGAGTTGAATTGCCAGTTCATCGTACGCGAACTAGGATGGTGCGATTGGACGGGACTCCATAGCGGACACTATCATTATCATCCCTCTGTTCCTTTTCCTGAAAGTTGGAAAGATCAACGCCAAATTCGATTTGTACGGCGCCACATCCACGGCTTACCTTATTATCCCAATGGCAAGGAAAAAGCGCGTTCTGCTGCTCGACTGGAACACGATGTAAAACGACTCGTTGAACAGTTCCAACAACCCGACAAGACGGTGGTGACCTACAAAGGAGGACATTACGAAAAAGAACAAGCCCACTGTCCTAAATTTTGTACACTGGATGCGAGGACAATGGGTTTAGACTGACCGACCGAGTCCACCGTTTCACCTCTTGTACATAACTCCGTATTAAAACACCGTGGAAAGCAAAACTCCATGTGTGGCTTCTTCGCTTATTTATTATTATTTATTTGCTGAATTCTTTATTTTGCGGGTCATCCCACGGGACATCCCGCAAGACTTGGCGCAATTGCGTGAATCAAGCGGGACGTCCCGCGCGACATCCGCGTGACCCGTTTTTCATTCCACCCACCCCTCCCCGACTTTTTTCTTTCCCTACCCATCTCTCCCTTTTTTTTCTGGGTTATGGCGTGCCAAATCCACCAATCCCAAGCCTGGGGTCACCGGTTTCACCCATGACACTTTCGGTCGCAAGTGTCCAATGACTTCATAAAATGGAGGATTATCGATTGGTTGGACTATTATCGAGTGATTTTCCAAATGATGAGGTCATCAATAGCCAATCAAAAACCTGCGCACGTTCCATGGACCAATCAGAAGCCAGGATTTCCCTGACCTGTCAACGGTTTCACCCGCGACACTTTCGGTCGTAAGTGTCCGACAACACTACTGATACAAACTGAGAAGCTCTCTATTGTGACCAAATAATCGGCTCTGCAGGTTACTTGCGATGAAATACTCGATTCCAAATGACGATAAATGGTAAGAATATCTATCGTTCGACGTTGTGGCTGGATTTGGTGGCGATTTGGTTTTTACTGTGGAAATAATCTGGTTTCGCGTGGCGAGTGTTCA
>JANSTR010221699.1:0-23372 GCA_025434805.1 Antipathozoanthus remengesaui | reverse complement strand
AAATGGTGTAGATTACCCACGTATTTTGGGTCAATATGCCAGTAAGTGAGTGTTACAGCTCTTAACGAATAAATCTTAAGATTATAAATGCAAAATATTGGAGACCGATGACGAAGAAGATTGAAGAGATTTTATTTCATTTTCTCAGTTTACGTATGGCGTTGCGTATCCATATTCGTCGGTTTATTTTACGTTGACGTGCATTTTTCGTTCATAATCCCCAGTTTTGTACTATAATCTTTCACCACATGTTCACTTGAAAGAAACTCGTTCCGTTTGTCTATAAACAACTAAATAGTTGCTGACCCATAATATTAAGGTGATGTCTTATAGCGCTCAGTTTACCTGTGTAAAATAGTCATTTAATAAAGTGAGATTAGTGGTACCCAAGTTGCACGTTCGGTAAAAAAAGGTAGAGGTAATTTGTTTTACTTCGATAACGCCGGAAGTGGTTGCCCAATTCTCCCGAGCCAAGCGCTCATTTATAAAGCGCTCGAATGTTTGTGGCTCGTGCCCTCAAGTTAGCAGACCACAACACCGGCATTAGCATACAGTGTAATAAATGGTCTGGTAGGCCCTACCTAATGGTCAAAGATAAATCTTTGTCTCAAATATATAAACTTCGTGCATTGAGAAAGTTGATGCTAAAGACCAAAACCTCATGCACGCGCTTTAGGTTTAACACTATATTGAAACGTGCAGTAAACAGCAACTGAAACTCTTAAACATATAAGCTTCGTGCATTAAGAAAGTTGATGCTAAAGACCAAAACCTATATATTGAAACGTGCAGTAAACAGCAACTGAAACTCTTAAATATATAAACTTCGTGCATTAAGAAAGTTGATGCTAAAGAACAAAACCTCATGCACGCTTTAAACACTATATTGAAACGTGCAGTAAACAGCAACTGAAACTGACAGCCCTTTGGAAAACCGATGTCTCGCTACCACTCGATATTTGGATCTCATCTGATTTGACTGTGTTTTCTGTTAGCAACCTAAAACATTGCAAATAAAATCCAGCAATTACCTAAACTGCCTTAATTAAAGTAAAAAGCTTCTGAGTGGATTTTCTTTCAAAACCTTATTATGACATTTGCAACCCATTGAAAAACAGTATGCCTATAGCTGCCACTCGATCTTTGTAACTGCATGATAACTGACGTTCTCTGGTAGCAACGAACTAAAACATTGTAAATAAAATCCAACAACTAAAACTGCCCTAAAGTTAAAATTTTAAGCAAATTTTTTGCTTTCAAAACCAGCTATTATGGTATTTGGAATGTTTGGAATACAATCATCAAACTTTTCTTTATCAGTGATAATAAGTTTTCGTATAATGGTTTCATGCCGCAAATCGTTCAGTGATAAGTGGCAAACCGTTACTCCCGTTAGAGTAATGTGTGTCTTCATTTCATTTATTGAACATTAACTGCCTACATTCCTAAGGTATTAAAATATTAGGCAAAGATTAGTGAAAATGGGAAAAGTAATTTCACTTCGTCCACCAGAATCTCCGTCTCTTAGCACCTGTCTTTCTTTATTTGCCCTGTGCTTATAAAAGGCAAAGGTAAATTATCCTAGTACGTCTATAGTGTACTTAGCAAATCAAATTCGAGTACTTTCGAGTACTTGCTCGTGCTATATTTTGTCGCAGGTGTGAAAACCTTCTCTGAAGAAATGTTTATTTCGTTCAAAACAGTTTGCATGCATTGTCGGAGAGAAGTAATTGGGAAAAAACTCACAATTTAATCCTTCCATAGGATTAAAGAGCAGCCGCACATAGCGATTACAATGATTAAAGCCAAACATTACTGTCGGTGTAAGTAATTTGAGTTAAATTGTAAACTCAGACTGGGTGACGCTATAACTGGAACAAGTGCTGGCGTATTTTTTTGAATAACGCTTGTCGGCGTTGGTTTGGGAGAGGTGTCATGATGACACAATGCTTTCCTACAGCAGGAAGTGGTTTCTTAGCCACCATAAAGTACTGTACAAGGTACATATAGGTGAAAATACCGATTGCGGTACTCTTTAGAATGACCGTTCCTTTATTTGACAAGAGTCTTTGCCTTTATAATTTATGGTTGCGTTATGTAGGCAATTGTGCGGCTAAAATTGTTTGCAGAAGGCAGTCTTGCAAAGTCTCGCACATAAATATATGTATCCATGACCATGCGCACACTTTAGAATACATCCTGTGCGATCCAATAGCAACGAGAATTAAACTGGTTGGGACTTGATCGTAATACATGCTAGGTGTTTGTTGTAGACTGAGCATACATATACAAAGATCTACTAACGAAATTGATTTTGTGATGCTTGTATTGGAAAATGACAGTAAACCAAAGACGTATTATGATATTCTGAAAATCTGAATACTTCCTTTTCTGCTGTTCATAAAAAATTTCCTGCTCAACCCGTACGTATTCTTATATCATATCCATATGCTCTGACTGGCCAAACCAAGAATTCATGTGTAAGCTTCAGCGTTAATCGCTATCAAAGTTTCATATCTAATTTATGTGTAGAAACGTATGTAGATGTCTTTCTAGATAGAAAATAGCTTCTACTCTCCAAGACTTTAATGCACACTAGAGAAATTATATTGGAAAAACTCAAATTCGTACTGTTGTAGCAAACCTGTGCCATTATAATTTTGTGTCACTATTTGCTCATGATTGTAGAAAAAACTTAAGCAGCTGTTGTTACATTTGTCTTTGTTTGGAAGTGAATGCAAAATTTCATAAGCAGTGAGAATTTGTTCGGCTTAAGAGCAAAGCCTCAAGGTCTTTCTGTTTGCCGCCAATGGGCACTTAAATCCAGCAATCGGAAATGATATTTTGTTTATCTCTATAAACATCACTCGTACGAAAAAAGAAGAGAATCACTATTTTTTCATACTTTGCTATTTTTTGCTAATGCCTAATGTTAACCATCCACTTTTATCCAAAGATCATATAACAAAATCTAAAAATTACTGATTGGTATTGTTCTTGTGTTGTTTTTTGCAGGGAGTCCAAAAAATACTTTATTTAGTTGCGAAGAAGACGCTACAAGTTCCTATCAGGAAATATGGTGTTCCAAGAACCGTGACGATTTAAAATATTTAACAGATCATATTATGTTGTACATAGCGTAAGTTAATGTTTGCCTCTGATGTGCACTACCCAGATGTAATGTGCAAGTTTTGTACGAGAGATTTAGATAACTTTTTACCTTGCAAGCTTTTGAACCAGCGTAGATTGTAGATAGGCTTTAAATGCTTATTATACAATTTTCTCAGATCAGACTTACCAACCGTATTCTATCGAACAATGGAAATTCGCTTTCTATAGAAGTAGTTTAATGGGAATCTGTAAATACTGAATAAGTCATCTTTTTTAGCGATGTGTTTTCCTGTGGCATATATCTATTTTTGCTAATAAAAAATGAAGCGGGATATTTTCCTATTTTACTGAAATTATTTTGCCAGTTGACAAATTTTGAATGACACTCAGACGTTTTAACGACATCACTGTTTTGTGGGTACACTGTGATGTTTTAGAGATTGATGAATGATTTTGATGTGATTAAGAAATGATCTTAGATTTTTTAGATGCACTTGTCCAACCTTTCATGGAAAAATGATCTGTAGAAATACTTTGTCTATATTTATATTGTACAATATTAGGCTTGTGGCTTTCAGGTAAAAAAAAAACGTGTAAGCCACTGTTCATTTGAATAAATTTTTTATGTCATATAAACATATATTGTGTGTTGTATTGCATATGCATGTCTCATTTGCGCAAAGCGTTACCCGATAGCTAACTGATATCGAAAGATCTTCCGCTTATATAGCAGGAAAAAGACTTCCTTTTTCAAAAGTATTGTTTGTTGTTTGCCTGACATCTGAATCATTGCAAGGCGAGGCATCTATCAGATTTTTAATGCACGCAAGAACTGATCTCTAAACTACAGGAACTGGCTTCGGGAAATACAGTCTTCACCTGATAGTCTTGGTTAGTTTAACGTTTCTCGGTTGGATATTCATATGTATATTGCTCGACTGGCTTGCAATGTATTTGTTCTAGTGTGTCTCTTGTTGTTTTAAACAAAATGTATTCATCTTACATTTTAAAAAGCTAAAAGAAGACAGGTTTATACAAGTCTTTAAGCGGATCTGCTAAATGTGTTTGAATGGCAGTGATGGCTTTCAAACGTATTAGATCATTAATACAACTATATTGGAATTTGCCATGTCTTGTAGTCTTTGTCTTGTCTTTACGGCGTTTGAAAACCACAAGAACTGACTGATATTTTTTAAAAACAGAAATTCTAAAAAGGGATCTATGTTTGTCTTATTTGTTAAACTCCATTTATCAACGTCACAGACAACGTCTGTATTGCCAGTGCGGCACTGAAAGTATGTTGTCGAGTCAATATGCGGTCGACCGTGATCCTGAGGAAGAACTGTTTCCTTCCTAACACCTGAATATCCAGTAAACGTTGTCAAATGTCTTATCTTTTTTTTGTGAGCGAGTCGATTTTAATGGTAAGTGTTAGGAAGTCCAGTAAACACACTTAAACCGATATCTGAGAACTAAGTCAAGAATTTTGTGTAATACTACTACTGTATTATGTTGAAGAAGACAAGTTTTTAAAAGAATAAGTTCGTAGGATACTGCAGGTTGAGAGTTCAGACCGCGTGCATCGTGTAAATTGGCAGCTATCGGGAGAGGCTTGTACTGAAAATCGTTGCAGGAGACTTTGAAACTTTTTTCCGACCGACAGTGGGACAGTTACGACTGATTTGCTCATTTATTGCCATGTGCTAATCATTGTATGGAACTATTAACGCATGAGGTCGTGGGAATAAACTATTGTATCCATCTGTTTTGTTGCAGCAATAAACAACGAGGTAATGTTTCGGCCTTAGAAGATTTTCAGACAATATTTGCCACCACAAGCAATGTTTGGGTACATGTCTTGTTTTTATGACAGATTTGTTTTCATTTCCTTCATCAAAGAAGTTTCTTGGCTTGAGTAAACAATCTGTGCGGCTCAATCCTTTTGCACAGAGAATTCAGGGAAGCTATGAAACGAATAAAATTGGTCCTTGTCATTACAGTAAAGTCATTTACTATTGCTTTATCATTATCCTTCTTTTCACTCGGGATTTGGGGATTACCGGTATTGTGGTCAAATATCCGGCACACTGATCGATGGCTGCCAACAAAGAGTGTCTGTTTGTTTCCGCCATCTTGTATACTTAAGCGCATGCGCCAATTTTTCCCAAACAGCTGCAAGGAAAGCTGATTCGTTTTTGTAATAACACGATTAACTACCCTTTTCAAAAGTCTAGATACATATATTGTGCAAAGAAGTGGGCGAAATGCTTTTGTCAAATTAACTTTTCAACACAAGATAAACGCGAGCATTCTGAAACAAAGTATTCTGGAAATGTATAAGTTTTGTTATTTCAGTACCACTAAGCCAAACTGTAACAAATTACAGTCTGTAACTGCATGAATGGGTGAAGAAAAAGGAATTGATTTTTATTCCCGGAAAAGAGGAAAAAAGGTGTTTTGAATTTAATGCCCGATTTCCATTTACTCAGGAAAACAGGTAAGCATCCGGTAAAATATAGATTGCGCCGGGTTTTTGGCAAGAGCTGTACCTTATTAATTTTAAAAAGTACTGTTAATCGACTTTGGCTGATACAGTTGTCGATTTGGAATACTCTCCAAGGCTCCATGTGCGTGTTTTGTTGGACCAAGGCGTCATTTTAATCGGGTTTTCTTTCAGAGAAGATAATTTGTGATGGAAAGATAAGAAGTTGCGCATGGTTTATTTCAAAACGACTTTATAATTGTTGATTGGTGGATACACTCCTCATTTTGTCGCGTTGAGAAAATGAATTTCCGTACGTACTGCATTATCGCCAATATCAGCGTACTTCACGCCTCTTGCCTGGATATACTTCTTTCGATACGTACGGCTCCAATAAGAATAATCTTAATAAAATTTCTATCCATTTTGACCTCTAATGATCGAATTTTCCACTGCCATGACAGGGATAAGAAAGTTTTTCTGCAATAATTTGAAACATTAGTTTTCATAATGTGGAAATCAGTGGATTATACAAGTCATGGACGGGAGCTCAACTTACCGAGTGATTCGATTACAAAACAAACTGCCTTTTTAGGGTTTTATCGCAGAATGAATTCGTTCATCTGAGTACACGAGTCCGAGGAAAGCGCAATATTTATAGTGCTGATGTTATATCGACGTAATTACAAAGGCTAATATCAAACTCTCAAGCCGTGAAAAGAAGTTAATTTTGCCATTCAGTTGTCAGATCCGTCTGTGACCACTCGTAATCTGGTCCTCTTGCGGTTTTTGCATCGACAGGTCTTAATTCTTAACTCTAACACAGAATCGAACCAAGTCAACATGAAGTTTAAAAGGACTTTGGAAACCACGGCAACAGGCGAGGTATGGGAACCAAAATCATTTCAATTTATTTCACTTATAAAACAAATTAAGACTTTTTCCCCATTTTCTCTCTTCGAAGAGAATCTCAGACCGGATTTTTCATAATTCACAAAATTGACTGTACAAAGTACACAAGTCTGAGCTTCCATTTTCGACAGTATTTAAAAAAATCGAAGGATATAATATCCGATTGTGATAAAAGCAGTCCAATGCCCCGTGGTGCCGATCTACTAGTCTGGCGATCGGTTTCCTTCAACGTTAGTGACCTTGTACTGAACTGAATGAAATCGTAAACAAACCACACAACTCAGTAGTCGCATAAACTGGCACGTTTCAGCTTTTTACACGCACCTGTCTGATCAAGCAGTCAGCTCAATTTGAACAATTTGAAGTTTTCCTTTCTTAAATATGAAGGAAGGTCGTTCGTTCCAATCCCATCAAGTATGTCACATATGACAGGGATCGGGATCGGGTACCAAAGTGCATGTCACTTAACTTTAAATCTGGAGCACCTAAAAAATGGGGAGTGTTGAATATCACTGATAACCTTTGCGATAATGAGTCGTTCGGTTGGTTTTCGTGTTTTAACAGACTGAAAGTTGTACAAGTTCTCTCGACGGAAAGTTGTCATATGTCTTCCTTGGCTTCAGGTTCTCCAAAAAGGTATTGTTTTCGTCATGTCCCTGATTGCATATTTGACAGATATTTGTAGCAAAACTAGTTTCTTCGTAACTGTAAGACATGGAACAGTCGAGTGAGAAGTTATGTGTTCATGAAGAGCGTTCGATATCTTCTGCCATAGTTGCGTGCGCTTTCTGAAAGATATTTCATACGCTCTGCGCCACAATTCGCGTGACAGCTGTTTGATTGGACTGCCTAATTTGAAACTCGTTTCCCCTCAGTTTTAATTTTCACAACAACCTCAGAATCATGAAGCTGAATCATGTCAGTGTGCTGTCCTGTCAACGTACGAACAGCGTTCACGAACTGACGTAGAGTGAAGAGAAACAGAATCAATCAATGATTTTCATATCAAAACGTCTGGGTCTGAACGTGGCCGCCGACTAGCTAGTGGTCCAATATCGTGGACGAACTGACTGCTACTGTGCTAGTTTTGAAAGAAAATATGCAGTAGTGTTTTCCTACGAATGAGAGAAAATGCGACCTGACAACATGGATTTAAGTGACAAGAAAACTTATTTAATGGAACTGAGACGAAGCCAAAACTCATTCATCTGGGGTAGCCCAGCTCGGCCCCTTCTGCTGATAAGATTTTGAAGCTTATGGTGTGAATTCCCTGCATGGTACCAATTCTCTGCAGTCTAGGGGCTCTGGGACCTTTTAGAGTTGTGGATCCCCTGCTTCCGGAACAGAAATTAGACCAAACGATTCACTGACGGGAGTGTGATTACCAAGTATTAGTTAATACTTTCGGAACACGCTCTATAACACTTCTTTACACTTGACAACCGAGCTGGTGTTTATAAACTGTTTATTAATAGAAGAAATCTTCGGCATAAAATGCTATAGTGTGTCATTCAAACTGGCCACGGTAAACATCTGGAAAGTCTAAAACAATATGTTTGGATATGTTACAGCGTTATTTATTATTTATTGCCAAAATGTTCTGATCGTTTCCTTAAGTTTTATGTTAAACAATAGAAAGTCACCCGAAAAAAACATCAGATCATTTCGAAAAACAAAAACAAAATATCAACCATCGCAACGTTCTTTATTTTCATGTGTCAATCTTGCTCCCGTTGGAAACAAGAAAAGAATGAAAAATTACGAAAGACAGTGAAACGATTGGTATGTAAACGTATTTTGTTCTCTAATTCTGCACGAAACCTTGCGATATTTTGAAGAAAACTAATGGACGGAAAATGAAAGCAAAGACAGAAAACAAATGCGAAGGTTTCTAAAGTAATTGCTCTCTTTTGTCTTCGCAAGGGAAATCATTGTTCAGGCACTAGCTTTAAACATCAAAAGGAATATATAATGTGCCGCTATCACTATGATTTTCCACTCGGTTAAATCTGATGACTTCAATCGACGCAGAGAGTCGAAATTGGGATTTTCGACAGGGGCAATCGACGGATCAAAATAAAGGGACAAACAATAGAGCCAATGGGCACTAGTTGGTGTTGTGTAGATGGAACGTGGCTCGCTGGTAATTGTGTCGGCGATCTTTTATGAATCCGAAAGTGGACTCAGTGGTGATTATAACCTAACATTAACCAAACAGAAGTTAAATTAATCCATTCAAAAATGTTTCATATTAAATAATACCTTTGTCTGTTCAAACTCAAAATTTTCTCGGTCAAAAAACGAGGCCCTGCTCCTCGCCCAAGCCAGCTGGTGATCTGTTTGAAAAGAGCAGTAATTCTTTCAAACAGGGTCAGAAATTGGGAGCGCTTTTCGCCGCTGTAGTCCAGTGTAGTTAGTCCAAAACTCGCCAGTGATATTCACAATTTACATGGCCATTATTTTCAATTATCGCCTTGACATAGATGAGGTGTAACGCAAAGTCACCGATGCCGAAAGCAATAAAAAAATCGCTGTCGGACTCTTTTTCAAAAAAAATTGCGATCAATATCGTCGAGGTGACACTCTGCCATGCCAGCCACTGACTGGGTATTGCCAGCTGGACAAGCGCACCTTGAAGTCGCTTTGCGGCCTTCCTTACAAAGAAATCTCGAACCATGTTTGAGCGTGAAATATCGCACCGTTTGACCCGTGTGTTTTATTTCTTGGTAAATATTTGAGGAAGCAGTATAGTTTAGTTTGCTAAGACCTGTGAATGTGTCATGAATGTGTTACGATGTAACAGAAATTATCCAACCACAGCAAGTCTCGCTGGTACTTCATTACAATAAGATAAAGAATTAGCGAACACGTTTTGAGAATGTGAAGCTAAACTGATGAGGAAGGTCTTGTTTTGAATACGGCAACTTTCTAAATTAGCCGGCTAATGAATTTTTTTCAAAGCAATGTTTATCTCTCACTTCTCCTGTGGCATTTTATGTTTTTATTTCGCGCCATCTGCAGGAAGCGGCGAAGAGACCGGAAAATGAACATGTGAAACGACTCTCAAACCAATCAGGTTTTCCTTATACTGTCTTTGACAGGTATTGTTATTGACGTAATCTTGTTCTTAGCTCCACCCCTACGTGTTGTGTCGCTAAGTTCAAAAGACTAAAAACGTATCAGTTATCAAGCATTCTCCGTTGTTTCATTTTGTGTAGGTCATTGGTATGGGGTTTGACGTGGAACGATTTCTGGAACCCATTGATGAAGATTTGAAATGTAGCATATGTTTTGGAGTTTTAGAGGACCCCTTGGCTACTCCTTGTGGACATGTATTTTGTGCCCAGTGTATTGTTCAGCGAGTTGCTGAGAGTGGGACATGTCCACTAAAATGCGAACAACTGGCCGTTGATGACTTGAAGAGGATCCTGCCACTGACAAGTCTTATCTCAAAACTCAACGTACGCTGTGCTAATTTTCGTCGAGGATGCCCAGTGATACTGAAAGTGGAAAATCAACACGCGCATTTGAATAAATGCCAGCATACACGGCTTAATGACTCTAAGGGACAGAACATGGAACGAACTTCAACAACTTCCAGCTCGCCGGAAACTCGCGAATTTTCTCAGGTAGTCGTTTGTCAAAAAGGCTGTGGGCTACCTCTTCTTTATCAGGAACCCAACACACATGACTGCATAAAAGCACTGCAAACACAGGTCGCGTCATTACAGATGAAACTGACGAGAGTGGAACACGAGAACGATCTGGTTTGTGAGCGAACAGCGACACGAGAGGAATCTTTGCAGCATCGTATACTTAATCTGGAGAAAGAACTTCACGGTTACGAGATTCATGCGTTGAATTTCGAGCGAAAATTGCGCGAGTACCGGTCACAGAAAGGGTATTTACAAAAACAACTCAACATCCGCAGCGACCAAGTAAGTGGGTTTTTAAAGCCTTCAACCGTGGACCGGACTTGGAATGTAATGATTGTAGTTATGCATATGAGTTTGAATTTCTAACAAGATCAATGCAGCCTATCACTTTGATCAATTAGAGAACCCGGCTGGAAGTTCCCATGTTACACAGTGAAGCCTTCAGGCAAACCATAACATCATCAACAACTAAGTTTATTCATTATGTGTCTTAGTAGTGGTAGGGAGCCGATATGCAGATAAATAATACGGCTCGGCTTGTTGCCCTGGTTTGGAACAACGCGACCTAATTAGAATTGACTGAAATGCGCTCTCGAGTGTGAAAACTAAGTGTGCTTGATGTTTTCGTCTTGTAGATTTCGCAGTTCACTGACATTCAGTGTTATTTTTACGCTGACAAACGACACGTCGTAAGTTGTTGGTAAATATACATCGTGAATATATGCGGCTTCTATGTGTTTTTGATTATAAACACCGATTGTTTGCCTTCCTTTCAGGCAATAGAAGAAACAGAAGTGGAGGTAGTTCTCGAGCGGACTGATGGATCGTTGGGATTCAATATTGTGGGTGGATCGGAGGTACTTCTTAAGATATTTTTTATTTTCAACACCTTTTTCTTTTTATAAAAACTACGTCATTCTTGCGCTTTCAAAGCAAACTTCTCACTTAGCTAAGAATGGCATTCGTGTCGCAAACAAAGAAACATCTCCCCTTCACCAATGTGATCTTAAAATGAGCCGAGTTGTCAAATGAATCTGCCGAAGCAAACAGACTCTGCCGGCAAAAATTATCAATTCAGGCCCGGGCAGGCCACATTTGGGGCTAAAAGCATTAACGCCACGAAAAAAATTGTCAAGTTTGAATAAATCGTAATTGCTTTTACGCCTCGCGTGAGAAGTGTTTATCACAAGATGAAGAAACCCTTCAACGAACAGCTCTTTCAAATGGGTTTCCCTGGAATTAATGACAAGAATGTACTTAAGGACGCGCACGTTGCTCAAAACGGAGACAGCTTGTTTGGAATATGTCTGGCCGGCAGTGTAAGGGATGCGATCAGTTTGTTTTACTTTGTGGAACGATTCGCAAAGGTGAAACATCTTGGAGACTCAGTGTCCCATTGTTCACAAGGATCTCCTATCATTTGTTTGTTGGCAGGTCGGAAGTACTTCTATAGGAGGTGGAATAGTGGTTTCAAGGGTCGCAGAAGGAGGTCCCGCCTCAAAATCTGAAGGCCTTAGAATGAACGACGAAATTATTAAGGTACGATTTATTCCCCAGAAAATAACAATAACATCTGCACGTCTTTATTTCCATTGTCTCTGAGCGTGAGGTCAAAGCCTGTCAAAAGGATAGGGACTTTCGCGAGAACGATAGGGTTATCACTTTGATTATTCTCTTAGCATTATCGCCTATCGGTAGTCGTTTTCAGTTTAATAGTGTTGTAAATTTCAACTGTTCTTCGGCAGTCATTTGTCGTTGGACTTCGCGTATTCTTTCCAATATTATAGTAAAATGAAGGATAGAAATAAAGTTGAAAACATTTATTTACCGAGAATGGCTCGTAATCCAACAGAACTTATTGAAAAGTCTTTGATCTGTCAAAATAGCGATTAATGAACTAACTAAAAACCCATGTGCTTCCGCTATTGAAGAGGCCGAGCTGTGAGATTCTCAATTATGCTTGTAAACAAATTAGACGGTAAAGGTATATTTTGCTTTGCATTTCCCAACGCTGATACGTGTAAAGGGGGCGAATGCTTAATGCTTAAATTCAAGTTAATATTTGAGGTTGTCAAGAATCTAATTATATCCAACCCCACAATTTGCATCATTTAAAAAGGAAATCAGTCAAATTTTGAAGTAATTTTCTGTTTACAATACACTTGTTGTTTTCTTTCTTCGCTCCAGTAAGTTATTATCCTCATGGGTAATGATTAATTCAACATATCTTAATTCTTGGTGCGGATTATTCACGTCTTGTTTGAAATTGAACATTTTTTGCCTTGAACATTCAATTTTCGCCTGTTGTGAGTGCTGAGAATTGGCAGTCAGTTTCTAAATTGTTCTGTCACGCTATTGGTACTCTCTGCCAAGCGTAGTGCCTGAAATACTTTAGATAAATTATGTTTTTGTTCGCCAAGTCGGCGAGCGAAAGACCAACACTATTGTATATATGTGAGTCAAATTTTTCCATTTCTAACAAAGACCTCTTATCGGAAATTGGGCTTTCAATGAATCAATTTGTGTCGTATATTTTTTCAAGAGATAAATATATTTGAATGTTGCTCAATAACAGAAACGAGATAAAAAGGATAGCAGTAGAAAAAACATATAAAACAATAAATATCATTCAGTTCGGCAGCTTTTGTGTGTCTGATTTTTTGCCAAAACTTTTTAAAACCCGGATTTCTTTTGCTGATGATTTTAGTCTGATATTATTAAAATTATAGTATGCCATCTCAAAAATAAGTATACTCCATGATGAATACTTAAATAGCACAATGTCATCGACAATCCAGGCTTTCCGTTTTCAGTGAAGTGTTGTTTGTAACAAAAGTAAAACAAGGCAGAGGTTAGAGGTAATTAGCGTGCATCTTGATGTGACTATCTTAGCGAATGAAAGCACTGGGGGGCAGTGTTGTATATTATACAGCATATCAAATCGAATGTGTCTGACAAACTTGAAGCATCAGCTGCAAACTATAGCTAGTACATTAAACATGAGAAGCTTTTTGGTTTCAAGATGTCAAGACTCCGGCTTAAAAGACTTCCGTGAGTCTCTTGTATCCATGATGGAATCTCAAAAATGCTCCAGTGAATAAAATCTTTCTTTGTACCCGATTGTACATTTGCTTGTTCTGACTGAAGCGATCGTGAATTAATTTTACATAAATTCATGAAGGACGAACTGTCTTCCCAACAGAATACTAACTTATGACCAACAGTTTAATCTGTGTGAATGATTATGGTAGGCCTTCTAGTGACAGAAATGTTTCTCGCTATAATACTTTGAATGCAGTGCATAATATGAAGAGTTATCTGCGGCGATTAAAAAGTTTCTGTCTGTCAACACAAGAAAATGAGATTGATGACACTTCCTGTATTCATTTGAATGAACGTTTTATAGTTTCTTTCCGTAGAACTGGTGGAATACGTCTAAATTCACTTATCAGAAGCATGGCTACCTCGTTAGGCATAGAATTATAATGAATGGTAATTGTTTACATTCTAGGAAATGAGAACCTCCACCACCATTCATTTTCCTTTGAGCAAACTGATTTGTCACAGTAAATTCCAAATTTATTCACTAAATTTATTGTAACCCGAGTTTTGCAAGAAAAGGGTAATTTTTCAATCTTACGATTCAAACAGTTTTCACAGCAATACAAGATAGAAGAAAGCTGTGTGTCCTATTTGTTATATTTTTGTTTTCTCATGCTTTTGCATTCGTGAAAGCCTTACAGCCCATTGTCTTCAGAAAAAGAGAATATTGCTAAAGGGGGCCTAATCTTTCCTTGCATCTATCACAGTCTCGATCAGTCTTCATTTATTTACTGAACAAGAATTTCTATATGTTTAAATGTATAATATTTGAGGAGAATATTAGTTTGAGAACAGATGCAGAAATGCTTATCTGCTATCACACATCCACGTTGGTTTTTTTCAAAAAAAATAATGAGTCTTGTTCAAACGAAACTTGGATTAAGACAAGTTGCAGAGTATTTGATTCTTAAATGTATGAGAAGCTGATAATGGAAGAAATTTATTTAAAGTTAAAGAGTGAGTGTAAGACAAGATCTAGCATTTCTTGGGGCTGCTGTCTAGATTGATAATTTATTATATTCTGCCATTTTATATTCCACATTCTTAACAATATCCTGTAACCTAAATTTAATGTTTGCACTTCTTAATAGAAATATAAAACACAGTACAGTAGCCTTATAGCAATTGCAGTATGTAATGTACAGTATCTATGAATTGTTTTATTCAACTACATTTTACTCTGACTCGGGCAAAATTAAGGTATTCTTTCTCTGAACACGAGATAATAATAAAACTCAGAAAATTCTTTGTCACATATCAAGATTACATTTCTGAGAGCAGAAAAAGGATAGATGTGGCTTTTTTCAGTATTGACAGGTGTTTTCTTAATTGCAAAAGAGGGATCATGTTTACAGCTTGATTTGCAGAATTTATGAAAAAAGGCAGCTGCAATGTGGAAATGAAAATCAACCATAACACAAAAATATGATATTAACACTACATTATCTGTCTGTTAAGTCTGTGTGCTTTTGATTAAAATGTTGGTTATATTCAGAATCCTTGAGAGAATCATATTGTCCTTTACAATATTAATACATATTGGTTGGATCAAGATTGCTTTCTTGTATTATATAAAAAGATGCACTACTATTCTGTTTTGTTTTTTGGGTTGATTGTTTCTTGATTTCTCAAGAAAACAAAAATGTTTTGAACTATCTTTCCAAATTAAAAACATCCTCATGAATGTTCAAACTGTCTTGGTCTCTCTCGAACAGCATGTTGCCTTCCTTAAAATCACATTAGGAAAATTTTAATGCTCTAATTAAGATGTGTGAAAGTAACCTGTAGTCCTGAAATAATAGATTTTCATACTCTTTCAAGGATTCAACAGAAAGTCAAAAATATATAAAACTAAACTTATATTAATAAGAAAATTTCAAAATTGTATTTTTGTTATGGTGAGCTCCATATATAAATATATGCATCTCTGTTTAAAAAGGTTTTCCAAAAAAATATTTTGTCATTTTTCAACATTCATTTTTCATCGACAAAATATTCGAGACATATGTTTATGAAAAAATTTCAATAAGATGTCTTCATCAACAAAATATTTAAGTGTTCAAGAAACATGGATCTACACTAATTAATCTAGAGAATTCTACTCTTTTGCTATTGAACAGTTTGTGACAAAATAATGACTGCAACACAATACTAAAAATACTCCACCGCATGTCTATATAAATAAAGGTTTGTAAGCTTCTTTCAATGCCATTGAAGTCTGCCATTTGATAAATTAAGAAAAAAGTGTTGAAACTCATGCCACATATCATTTGTTATAAATATGTAAGGAGATGTATGTCCTTGTTGAAGTGCAATTAAACTTGAGAAGTTGAAGGAAATACTTTAAAATTCAAAGTTCAATTGCAAATAGGGGCATACAAACCAAGCTCTTACAAATATTGCTGCAAGGCTTCCTTTTATGTTATCAACAAAAACTGTAAACATTAACACAGACAATAGATTCAAAAGCTGTATAATCAAATCGCCTACACATCTCACAGTTCTTGAAAATACCAAAGTGAATGAAAGCTGTGTTTCCATTTCCAAGCTTCTAATTCTTCAGGAATCATGGATTACTATGAGGTACAACCAAATATTATTTCTAAAATTCTCAGTACTGTATAATTATACAGTACCAGATGGAGAAAAATTGCATGCATGGACAATAATTTATTCTGTTCAGGCTTCTACAAAATGTTTTGTTGATTTTGACTCAGACAATCCTTTCATGGAGATTTCAATGCAACTGAATAAAAAGAATTTGTATTTATCTTCTTGAAAACAATCTGAAACATGAAATAAATGACTGGATATTTTGCAGTATTGCAAAGATGGACTTGGCGAAACACCAACTGCACAAATTCATCAGAAAAAGAACTTGAGACTGTGAAAGTATTGTTTCTTACATTTATATTTGACATTTACAATTAACGTAGCTGAAACCTATTGTAGAATTATACACACTTTAGGAAGCCTACCGATGATCAGTGACTGATTTGTTTTATTTTTAGGAACATGTAGTTTTCTGTTCAAATATAATAAATATAACATCCATTTTATATCTAAATTTTGAAGTAGAATTTTGAGTGTGTCCTTTGTATCTTGTCGATGGTATTGATGTATCAAATGGTAGAATAGCTTTACATTTAAATAAAATATATTCTACTATAAATTGAGCAATGATCAAATCATTTTGCCAGAGATTATCATAACACAGTTCAAGTTCATCATGGCCATAAAAAATTGACATTAATTTTCATATTAACTATTTAATGACAAAGCCTTTGACTGAAGGATTCAGTCATATTTTCCAGCTTTTTACGAATATCAGTGTTAGCTTTGCACCAGATGTGACCTCCCAAACAACATGCATACATGTACATCAGATGCACATCACAGTTTTTACAAGCCCATATCAAATGCCACTACCCCATCCTGAAGCTATATCCATAATGTGGTTAATTTGGGTGTGACAAAACATTTGTGATATTTTGCGTTGACCTTAGCTACCTACCTTCTAGCTCCAGTTACAAAACTTGTGCCATTAGCAACAATTATGTGACTAACATTATCCTAATTTGTGCAGGTCAATGAAGTGGACCTGTCAGAAGCCTCTCATGAAAAGGCAGTTGCAACCATCAAAACAGCCGAATCTCCAATACACATTGTTGTGCGAAGAAAGATTGATCCCCCAATTGAGTGTGAGATTAATTCTGTTGCATCTACTGGAACACAAACTGATATGCCTACCCATGATGTGGACACAGACAGTGGAATACATGAGCGGTTTAGTCCACGTCAGGATGAACTTTGCCTTAGACGGCTGAAATCTCTGGATGATGGCACTAGCAGTTCTGAATGTTCACACAGAAGATTTAACTTTTCAAAAGATGACCTGGAACTTGCTAACTTGAGAAATGGATTCGAAACATATGAACCAAAATGCAATGGAAATGGTGTACCACATGTAACATTGCTTGTACAAGATGTCAATTATGTTCGAGATGGTACAGATGAAAATTCTAATGTCAATTTTGAAGGACAGTCATATGTTACTGCAGTTTCAGATCAAGTCTATTTTGATCCAGAACTTGATTATGAATACGAGGTGTGTATATTGGCTGAAATCCCTTGTCTAAAATGCAACTGAAAGCCTGCTTGTCTGTCAAGCACTCTAGATCTGTTAGGTAACTCATCTTCATTAAAATAGCAATCTGTAAGTTAATCTGCAAAGAAACCCACTTCATCAATTCGGAACGACTACTGGTTTTGAGGTTTTTCAACAAGACCTATTGAGGATCCATACATTGTCAATCAAGACACCAAACCCATGTCCTAATTACTAACGTAACATGTGTTATGCAGTAATTAGGTGTCACATGTGTTGATAACAAACCCACCGCTAAATTGTGTAGGCACACTTCATTTAAATTTAATAATTTCTGGAATTTTTGCGGGCTACCATAACTCAACACATATGCTATACAGTTGGATTCCTCCCAATGGCTCTTCACTGTTTTCTATTTTTTCCACACTGCAGGAAATCACGTTGTGGTTTGGCGAATGCGACTTAGGCCTTACTTTCTGCTGCGGCGAGGAAGACGAGTCTGCAGTGTATGTCTGCGAGGTGAGATAATGCATCTGTATGTCTATCAATCGATCCATGGCTTTTGACAATTAAGAGATGCCAAGTAGTATAATGATATATCAGGATATGATTACTTGTGGGAAACTTCTGCAGACCGAACTGGATAATTTAAAGAAGCACTCGGATCGACATCTTTTTGGTTTAGCGATAAGCCTATGGCCTGATAATAATTCTAGCCTCTGGGAACTATTTAGTACTTCCCGTTTGCTATGATCTGGCAGTATATCGACTCGTCCAAAAGCAGATTTCCTAAAGGAACTATTCTTTGCTGTAGAGGAAGCTTAAATTTTTCAAAGAAATCCAGATTGGTTCGATAAAAATATAAAACCACGAGATTTTCTGATTCTTCACTAATTTGCCAAAGTGACTATTGTACAGGGATCTACCGTACAAAAACGATAATTCATAATGGCAATTGTGTTGTAAATTTATAATAGCCAAAAACTCCACCTTACTTATTATGATGGATCGGTTTTAGTGAGTACGTACATGTGTTGGAAATCCAATATGGCGGATGGCTTACCTTCCTCCAAATGACTGATTTGTTGATTATTGCAGTAGTTGGCGGAAGTAATGCGAACTCAATAACCTTTCCCACATTCCACGATTGTGTGCTACTGCTCATCAGGTGTATTTCGATTCCTCCACCGACAAACTGCGCCATTTTAGTTAATACAGTCGGACGTTTGAGTTGTTCTCGAAGAGCGCGCGTCGAGTTGTTTGGCGGGAATTTTCCCGCCTTTTTCGATTACGCGTTGCGCGCGTAGCTCGACCGGGTAACTGGTCACAAACACTACAATTATTTGTTATTTAATATTTGTGGAAAAAAGAATTGGAGCAAAAAAACTGGCCAGAAATCGCCGACACAAAAAGTTATTTCGCGCCTTTGCGTTCATTAGTCTTGTTAACAATATCTGATGCAAAAGCCGCAAGAGAATGTCATTTTAAATATAGCACATCTTCTGCCTTTTAATACAAAATAAAAGACATTAGTTTCAGAATTCAGGAAAAAGTGTTTTCATTTAAAATTCTTGTAAATAAGAAGGAATGGTTTTAGATATTTTGGTTTGTTTATTGAAAGGCAGTGGTATTATCACCAACACTGGACGATATCTTTGCAGATTGAGTCAGGATCCGTTGCATACCTAGATGGAAGAATTGTACTGTGGGATCAAGTCTTGAAGGTGAACAGTTCACATGGTTAAGTCGTTAAATCCTACTGACTTATCAGAGTCAATATGCAAGTTTCGGACCATATTTTATTAAAGCGATAGAAGACCACTTGATTTATTTTTTCCAATGCCAATCTTTCCCTCCGTCCAAAAAGCAGTTTCTTTACATCGCCAAAATACAATATATTCAATACTTAACCTCAAGCAAAGCACCTCGCACGACAAACACGAAGCTAAAAGCGAAATGGTATTAAATTTAAAAGTAAACAATCATTTGATTGCTAATTTGTGTAAGTATATACGAGAAAAGTTTTCATATATTTTTAAACATTTCTTTAATGTTTTTAACTTATGATCAAACGAGGTTAGTATTTTAATAAATATAGTACTCCGATAATATGTGTCTTTATTTCTTCGGACATATTGTATCAATACGTAACTGGGAAGCCGCTATTCTGCTAGAAGTGGTTCAATATTCTATTGTGAAAATATTAATATAATATGTTAAGTTTCCAAAACTAATTATATACTGTATTCCTTTAATTTTGTAATCGACAGATCAACGATATTCCTGTAGCAAGTATTGAAGATATCGAGCCGCTAGTCATTGGCTCTGCCGAAACAATAAGGTTCTTAGTAGCAAGACCAGCGCAGGAGGTAAGGGATGTGTTGTGATAATATTCACATTAAAATCTTCCTTTGTTTGTTTTTCCTACTTTAGAAAAGTATGATGTACTTTCTTGTGAAGATTTCCGAACTTTGAGGAAAGTAGAATCACCGGCCCAGTGAGCCTTGTGTACAATTCGTTTTGCGTACTTTTGAAGAGTTCCTTTTTGTATTGAAGTTAAAGTTGTCCTTTTACAATACTCTTTCTGCGGTCGCTTTATCTTCCAAATTCCAGTGAACGCAAACGTGTTCGCGTGTTTTTTCAAAGCTCTTCTTGGAAATTTAATTACAGTTGAAGATTTGTGGAATCAGCTTTAAATATTTTTCGTTGAACCGTGCTGCTAATTCTGCAATGAAATCCAATTTTTTTGGCTACTTTAACTAACCAGCAATTGATCTCACGTACACTTTTATAGAAAGCAGTATTTCATGTTCGAGTGTTTGCATTCCACCCTTTCTGCTTCTCTAAATCTTGCTTAATAACTCTTTAAAAGTCTCAGCGTAATCCGATTGACACTTGTCAGTAAGTTTCTTGACTAGAAATGTCAAATTGGATATGTCTTTTTGGCACAAATATTGAGCTTGCGAGTAGTTCTATCTCATTTACAAATTTGCCTTGGTTCCACATATCAAATTTGCTTTGGATGGGGTTCCAATTATCACATTATTATCAGCCAAACTTGTGAAAAACGATTTCTTGAAAATGTGTTGGTTTCTTTTTCCGAATAATAATAAAAGCATACGTAAATTAATGTTTTATTTGCGCACACTGGAATCCTTTTTGAAAAACGTGAGGGAGAATAATTGAAGGAAATCAAATTTCCGTCACTGTTGTCCGCTTCCCAAATTTGTTGCGCATTTCCTCGCGGCATGTGTTTTTGCCGAAATCGTTATTCATCACGGTTCAGTTTAATTTCTCGTTTCGTTAACATGAAAACTGAACTCGCGTGTGAAGCAATTTGTTTTCTCGTGTAAACTTGCTCTGAAGCAATCTTATTTAATGTTTGACCTCCCAACTTGTTTACTTAATTTCAATCCTTTGCCTTCTTAAATGCTGCTCTCTGCTGATGGTGTAATTAGCATGTCTGAATATATCTTAAGCTCAGTATTATCGGCTTCTTTGAGGATTTTGATTTTGTTATCAACAAATTTGTTCTATGACGCACGCAAACAGTTAATTCTTAAAAATTCTATACTCCCCTAAGAAAACTGGACAATCACTTTTGAAAGGTCTTGATAGCGCAGCCAGACATTTCCTGCAAAATAAAATTTCATCACGAAAAGTTTGGGAATAATTTTGACTGACAAGTATGAAGCGAGGATAAGAGAAATCCTGGGAAGCTTTGTATAAATAGATTATATTTCTCGCGACAGAATTTTCTCGGTTGGTTCTGTGGCGTGTTCGTTAAAAGACTTTCACACGCGAATGTACCCTGCAGGCCAGCAGCACTGATCAAAATAAGTCGTAATATTTAGACGATTTATTGGTTATTCATTCATTGCCAAAGCATCTTTCTAAGTTCGAAAAGAAAGCTCTCAGACTCGGATATTACCAGTCCTTGAAATGAACACCCATGGGGCTCTCCAAATCTTGCATGCTTTTTCGAAATAAAGAACTTTTCCCATATATAATGATCTAAGTAACAAAAAAGGGATTTGTGTGTACACAAACTGTAGCTAAGTTACGACGAACGAACGATTACAGTTTCAAAACTGTAAATAAAAAAAATCCCTACCTAGAACAGTTTTCCGCATTTGAGTGATTAAATTCTGCCGGATCATACACCACGTTTCAGAATATAATTTTAGAGCAGAAAAAGTGAATTTCACTTTTAAAGATCGCTCTGCTATCATGTATAATTGTATGAAATGCATTTCCATTTTTTGAAGTAAACAAGGGCGTGGGGCGGATTCAGGATTTAGTGAGGGGAGTTTCGAACAAATATCCGGCCAAGTTCGATCGTCCTAGGGGGAGGGATGCTTCCTCGGAAAATTTTAAAACATAGGTCCTCAAAAAAGGTGATTTTCGAACGTTTTGTGGGATAATTGTGAGTTAGGTTAATTGAAGTACAGGCTATACTGTAATTTGCATTTACTTCCATTTAGGGGGTTCGAGCGAACCATCCGAACAACCCCTAGATCCGCCCCAGGGCGAATCTAGGATTTAGGGTGGGGGTGGTGGTTATCCCAAGAGTTCTTTCAATTTTTTTATATTATCCATTTTAAAATTGCAATTGCAATTGTCCATAACGAGTGCTTTATTGGAATTCATTATGACTTGACGGTTCGTTATTGTTGAAGTTTGAATACATTTTTTAGTATTAGTAGTGAGATGAAATCCGATTCTTTTAAAAATCCTCGTAAAACGTTTTAAACATTCTCATTTATTCCCGCCTCTAATAAGCATGACAATTTCAAACATAACCCTTTTAAATACTACAGCAATTGCTTGCAGTGATGGCGTAGCCGTTTGGCAGAATCGTCTGATTTCGCGTGGTTAAAAATTACAACGGTTAAATTTTTCTGGGGAAATAAGCCCTTCAAATTCCAGCAAGAACCAAAGAATGGTTTAGTTACTGTTTAAATGACCTTTGAGCTAAGTTTCATTCATAATCCGCTGAAACCAAAACATAAACAAAGCGTCACGGCCAGTCTGTCTCTACGCCTGGACCTTACAGTTTTTTTTATTTCAACATATTTTTAATGCGTTTGCTCAATAGAAAAAAAAATTCACATGTAGAGTTCTACAGACGTGTAGTTGACTTGGTTTCATTCGCTATAGACTTATGTCTTAAGCCAGATTTGAAGAGCATGACAGTTTTGTGACAATCGAGAGACGCCCAAGAGTTCAACTCTTATACACGCGGTCAAACGAGATGAGAAAGTCTCCAAAAGAAACTTGTGAATTCTCATCAACAATCGTCGAGAGTTGTTCAACGTTGATTATAGTGTATAAGCTTTGGCGTTCAAGAATGTGTGAATGTTTGAATTCTTGCCGGCTCTGCAATTTATTTATTATCTAATGCAACAAGAACGGCACAACTTTAGAATCTTAGCCAGCTTGAGCTAGAATCGTGTTAGCACAGGTGCTTTTTGCCCTGCCAGGCGACTTCGGGGCGGCTAGCGGCTTAGCTATTAGCTTCGGACACCATGCTGAAACACCTCCAACTGCGACGCATGCACGCAAGTACATGGCGTTAATTGTTTATGCTAAAACTATTGTTGCATGTTATAAATTAAATGCGTTGGCGTGTATCGTAACTTTAGGATAAAACTTAAAAAATAATTAGGACTTAATTTTCTCAAATTTGGGTTTTAAGATGTAGCGAAAAAAGGTTTTGAGATGAGCATCTTTATTCAAACAGGTTTCTCTTTCAGTGATATTGAAAAACAAAAATAACTGTTATCAATAGAGGCCCAAAAAACTTAAACTTACAATATAATGTTACAATATGACAATATTTAGTGAATAAAAACCCCTCTACGCTTTTTGTATTGAGCAATACAGGCCCGAGGCTGAAAAAGTGTCCGAAAAGTGAACATTTACCCGAGGCAGAGCCGAGGGCGAATGTGAAACTTTGAGGACACTTTTTCAGACGAGGGCCTGTATAACTCAATACAAA
>JANSTR010221588.1:0-14465 GCA_025434805.1 Antipathozoanthus remengesaui | reverse complement strand
GTTAAAGTTACAGTGCTGTACAAATACCCCAATTAATTCCTTCTGAGCGATAGCCCTAGTAAGGAAATGGGCCCACATGTACAGCACTGTAACTTTAACCACAAACTACTATATCTATTTATTCTTCAAAGTAGTTAGACTTGGTACCGCTTACGTTGTTTTGCAAATATAGGTCCACCGGAAAGGCAAGAAAAGCAAGGGAAAAGAAAGACTAAGAGCAAGGAGAGATGCCTATCGTGCAACAAGATACACAGGAACAGCACTGAGGAAGGTGATAAGGAGCCACAGAAGTGGGTGTCGTGTGACAACTGCAAGAAATGGTGCCATTGGTAAATATTACGTAATTAATATTGTCTAATATCCTCTGGGCTTTCAATTATTTTAACAAACACAAAAACACTATTCAGTCATGGGAAAAGATGTGTTCTCGGCAGCACATGATACACGATAATAACCGAAAAAGCATCTATTATGAGATGAAACACACTGGAAAACCTCTATTAGGTCTTGTGCAGATTGGTTGAACATTGCAAATGCATATTTTGGATCGATAACACCACACAAATTGTGTTTTTCGTTTCTCGGATTAGGTAGTCAATGCGTTGGAGAAAAATATGGAACAAATAAATATAGCGCGAACGTTTTATATCGTGTCAATCGAGTATATACACAATTTAACAACTTAATTCTGGGAATGTCGACCTGCGACCCTTTTTGGTCAATATACATATGTATATGAACGAAATTCAATATGAAAACTTTGAAGAACGTTTCCAATGACTTCAGATTATTATTCAACGACCAAACCTTTCTTAACAAAGCACAATTTTAGCTCAGCTGGGGGAACTTTTCTCATACAGCCCGCGAGACTTAAAACCCTCAAGAATTTCCAGCGACACGAACAAAACCCCAATTTTCAAGGCCATTCAAGGCCCTGGTTTTTTGTCAACCAAATTAAAGTGCTTGAAGGATCTAGAGGACCTGTATGAACCCTGAGTCAACAATGTTTTCTCTTTTAAAACTTTGAAAAGGTTGCCCTCAGAATCATTCTGAAGCCCGATCGTTGGAACAACTGGGTTGTACCCAAGATCAAGTTTTTGTAAAGCGATTACTTATTTTTGAAATTTCATTGTGATTAAATTGTGCTACTCGAAAAAACTTTTTTTGCACAAATAACTTGGAAATAAAACCAATTGCACCAGAGCTCTTGTGCTCGTGACGAACAAATCGCTTTATTTTCTTCTCCTCGATTAGGGAATGTGCGGGGCTCGGAGCGGAAGTGAACATGGAGGATAAAATGTGGTATTGCGTGGTCTGTAGCCATAACCGGCGCAGCAGAGTCCCAACGAAGGAATGACCAACTATCAGGATATTTTCATTTAATGTATTCAAGTATTGAAATATTTACAAACATAGTTTCCCGTCCGTGATCCCATGAGGCGTTGGGACTCCCATACTTGACATGACGGGGACGATCGTCGCAACTTTTATGGGTTGAAATTGAGGTTTTGGTAACTCTTAGGGTGTCTCGGGAAGTATATGGGCAAAACGGTAACTTTGTGGGCTTAAGTGTTCGACTTTCAGTTTTGCTGTTGACATCGAACCAGTAACTAAGCAAACAACTCTGTACAACAACTCAACTCTGTGGTAACTTGAAGGGGGTAAGTAAAATTTGCAGGGGGCACACGCATATTGGCAACTTTTATGGTGTTTTTCAACAATTCCGATGACCATCCCCGTCATATTCATCTGTGAGTCCTCTCCCCCAGGGTCCGTGGTTTGAGGAAGTTACATATCCTCACGCAACAGTGACCGTATCTAACTATTTCGATACAATTATACAAACCAGGGTTAAAAGCTTGTTTTTTGAAGACGAAAAATTGGTCGACCTACCTCAATTTTAACGAGCAGGTCTAAACTTTCAGCAAAAACTTTGAGAAGTCAAACTTCGTTTCCAAATGAAGTTATCACTATAATCATATACACCGGCGCGACTAACTTCATAAGGTGAAATTCGTAATTTGTTGCAGAGGATGCAGCAACTTAGTTGCAAGCTTTGAATCCTGTTAATAACGACCTAAATAACTCAAAGTCTCAAAGTCTTGAAAGATCGGTATCTCCGAGAGGTTAGAAAATAATTATGTCTTTTTTTGGAGGTAGTCCTTCAAAATGTTTATTCATCATACTTTGTTGTAGTGTCTTTGGGAACCGAACAAAGGTGGTGCAAACTAATATGTTACATATCTCAAAACATTCTGAATTATTGGTATATGCCCGTGAACAACAAATGACTTGAGTTTCTAAACTAAAATTTGTTGTACAATGTACAGTTAGTTTTAAATAGCTAAGAATAATGATGATAAAGAAGACGTTTTTGCATGTTTATGTGTACACACTGAAAAATAAAGCCAATCGGCAATCGATCTAAATAAAACGCCGGATCATCGAAAATGAAAACGAAATTGAACAAATTTCGTTAAATCGACCACAATCGTACTCATTGAAAAGTGAAAGCTAGATTTTGTTAGATGTCGGAATGATGTTACTGTTATGCTTCGAATTTGGAAAGTTCGATGCCTATGTGGGGTTTGAAATAATAACGAACAGCCGACTGAAAGATTAAGTCCATATCAAAATAAAAGGCCAGGCCCCGGTTGTTCGAAAATGCATTGAGTTTAACCTTTTAACAGTTTCAACTCAGGTTCCTTGATTTAGAAACACGCTCGGTCTTTCTAAAGTATTATGGAAGTACAGTCCAAGGAATCCCAATATTATGTAAAGCAGAAATAACGACCCAAATTAAACTCATTAAAAATACAACCCTTGGTTAGCGCTAATCCACTTTCCAACAACAGGGGCAAAAGACAGTTAAGTAGAGAATAGGCAGAAAAAGTGGTTGGGCTTGCAGATGATAATTTTGTTTCCCAAAAATGGCCACAATGAAGAGCGGACCAAAACGTATTCGTGCAATTTTAAGATGGAAATATGGCATTAGCAATTGTTGTGTTGTGACCTCAACTAAATTGTCTTGTTCAGGTTTCTACATTCATTATTTAAGGCAACATCTTACTCTAAAGTTGATATGTCAAATTTTATGGAATGGAAAGGAAAGTGCCTGTAAATCGGACACTATGAAATGCAGAGGGCTCAAACTTTGCACTAGATGTACAATACATAAAGTAATACTTCATTGCAAAAAGAAGGGGTGGGGTCCACTGATCTGAAGTGGAATGACCCACGAGTGTGCCCGACTGTAAAGTACATTGTATACGGCAAATTGCATATTATGATTAAATACATATTGGTCTCATTCAAATCTTAACTATAATAAATCTCATGTACTCATCACGTCGAACTTCCTCTCCTTCCTTACATCTTACCATCAGGTCTCTAAACTGTCGCTCTACAATCTGTTCGTTGTGATAGTAGTCCATTAAATAATTATACAAAAAGTGAGTAGGAAACGATTGCATAGTTGAACTACGCAATCTCAGAACATTTTTTCTGTGATTCTCACATTCTTGGTAACTCGTTTTGATGGCAAGGTGTTGCTCGCACAAGCGGATGTCGTGATAGGCACACAACTGTGATTTGTGTGGTTCAGTAGCATTGTGAAAGCGGTCTCCCATTACATACCGGTCGCAACTTCCACAGATTGGATGTTGATTGGGCTGCAAATTTCCGACTTTAGGAAACACAAAATCCCTTCCACAGTAATCAAGTGGCGCAATATGTGGGACACTGACCTACAGAAAAGGAGCAAATGAAACAAAGTTGTAATAATTTATTTTTTTCATGAAAAAGAAGGATTTTGTGGGAAAGCTTTCAAAGTGATGGTTATACCAAAAATATGAAGAACCCTTAGCTCAAAACATTACCTAAAATATTCTGTATCCCTCCACAAAAACAATAAAATGCTTTTAAAAGCACCCTCTTTCAGCCACATATAAAAATTAATATTTACTTTAAATTTGCCTCAATATATATTGTAATTTTAACCTCTATAACTCGAAACCCGGATAACTGAAGCCGCGGTTTCTTTTGTTTGTAATTTAACCCTCGATAACTCAAAATCGATTTCACTTTAGTGGACTAATGAGATATAACATAAAATTTAAGCAGAGGTTAGTGCAGCAACCGTAACGGAATGTGACAGCAACGTCTTCACTTGCGAGTCTAAGGAGCTATCAGGCCAAAGGAAGCCGCACATATTGAGCTGTTCCACGAGAGACGTCAATCTGACGTTCAGGTGTGTGTGTGGGGGTTAGGGAAGGGGGGTGGGGTAGGGTTATTGGCCCCTATGTTTCCCAGTACAAGAACGTAGGAAAAATCGATAGTTCGGCCAATGTGTAGCCGAATGAAGTGTCTAAGAGTGAGTCAAGCAGTTCGTAAAGATCCAGCTGCCAATTATCAGTAAATCGCCTGATGTTTCGGGAGGGAGGGGGCGGGGGAGGATCGCCACAAGGACTCACATTGACGTTTCTCGTGGAACAAATTAATATGTGCGGCTTCCCCAAGGTATTCTATAGTGGATGAGTTGACTACCGAAGAGCTGCCTTCACCCAAACGATCTTCAAAACATGAAGTGTAAGCTGCAACTGATGTGCTTCAAACATACAGGAACTGTGGGTCTGGGTGGGCTATAACGCCACTAATAATTTTGCTGAGAATGTACTTCTTGTAATAAACAGATTTTAGTAATAGCGATTTGTTCAGCAATTTTGTCTATAGTCCGACTATGTTAAGAAATTTGGAAAAAAAAATATTTGAAATGATAGAGAAAAACGCATTTCCTGAGATCTTGGAAATGCAAAATTTCTAAAATTTTCTGGGGACCATGCCCCCAGACCTCCCTAGAAATCTCGCGCCTTCGGCGATCTTAGACTCCCGTGTGCGCTCGAGCTTAGCCCCACCAATGCCAAATATTCTCAGCAGTCCCTGGCATACAGTCTGTTTTTTAAAAATAATCTAACAATTTCACATGTGGAATCAAGAAAACCTCTTTAAATGAGTTGATCCTGCATTTTATCAAAAACACCGATAACTGAAGTAATTTCAATCTCCCACAGCAATTACGAGTTTACAAGAATTCAACCATATAAAGTACACCAAAAACATAGTATCAATTTTCTAAAATGTAAAATGCTATCATGTGAACCAACCCTGTAAGAAAACTGACCCATTAAAAAGTATTTTACAGTTTTTCCCTCTCATTGTGATATAATGTAAAATAACAGGGTCTCCTTGAAAACACAACATCTAATGAATAATGCAACAAGGTAATGAATCATAATATAAATTCGAAAAATAAGTGCTAAACTTCATAATGAAGAAAATGCTTAACAACAACAATACAAACATACTTGACGTGGCTCTCTACCAATAACTGGCTTTTCAAAACAACCCGACTTATCACCCCAAAGTGCCTTAGAAAGAGCAGGGTCCCTCAAGTCCATGTGGCGCGCAAACCCACAAGGTGTGTCACATATGAACATCGGTGGCTTGTATCACAATGACATGTACAGGTCTGCAGCATCCCTGACTGATTCTTGCAGGAACAGGAACTTTGAAGCAACAGTGGTCTGTAATATAGGAAGTTTTCATTAAACATATAGCTATCTGAACCATTTTCCTGTGACGTTTGTACTGCACTGTGATTAATCAATAAAAATATTACCTCCACCACTAGTGTTCTCTATTGATGACATGCCATAAATTTAGCATTGGTGTACTGGTTTCAAGAGTGACTGTGTAAGTGATCAAGCAGAACTATTTTAAACTTTAATTAGTTATGCTGTTGTGCCTATGAATGGATCTGTGACATAACAAATGATTGGTTTATAAAATTTCAACCAGCATCTTGATTTTATTGACCTGAGAAAGCAAACCAAATATATTGAAAACTCTTTCCACAATACACTTTCCAAGACCTAATGCTTATAAAACTTTCTACTAAGTTCTATCAGATTTGTAACAATTACATGCATACCAATACTTTTAACTAAGCTGTATAATGTGCTTGAGGACTTCAATGGAAATACCTTAATTCAATTGAAATGCCAGTAATAAAAATAGAAGCAAATGATGAAGTAAATTTCTAGGAAAACTTTTGAATTTCCGAACTCATAACTCAATTTAAGCATTCCAAAATTATGTGTAAAAAACCTTGAAAAAGCACTTTGTGCCCCCCCCCCCCCCTCCACAGTCCAGATTTATAGTTAGAGTACTAAAGAAATTTAGGGAAATTATATTGAGTATAGTCCTTTATCAACCCCCAAACTGAAAAAATAACTGAAATATATACAACTAACAAAGTTAATATTAAGAGCCTTCAACACTGAATGTCCAAGGAAATAGACCAAAACTGAAAGAGCTAATACAGCTATATAGTAATATTCTGCATAAACTTACCCCGTGACGACATACAATATGGTAAAATCCACCTGTATGACCTTGTACTTTATTGAACCCATGGCAAGGGGAATTTCCAACCAACAATGAGCCATACAAGGCTTGAATAGCACGGATGACAAAATTCTGTTAAACAAAAACAGTAAGGTCTGAGTGAAACATCGCTCCTTTTTCTAGTCTGTGACAACCAAAACTAAAAAAACAGAAATGCTAATAATTAAAGAAAGATGTTAATTAACTCACCAACCAAAAAAAATGAAAGTTTCGCCCACATTGACAACGCGACAATTACAATGTCAATGTCTTTCATTCTCGGCTAAATCTTGGAGCACATTCGGAGAAAAAACAACTCTGACTTGTAACCGAGGAGAATGTTTATTTTATTAATCTCCAGAAAATACAACTGAATAAACACAGGTACACAAGAATCTAAACGAAATTAGAATGAAATTTCTAAATCAAACATTATTATCTAAATATTGCCACTGAAGTACCCGGATACTGGTTCGGGGGCACCAGCTTCTAATGACGAAGCCCCTGACTGCTGGTTCATACTTTCAAAAGGGGCTACCCCTCCCTTCCAATTTACAGGAAAACCCATTTGCTGTGTACATACCATTAGCCTAGAATTCAGCGCAGATGTGAAAATAAACCAAGAATTTTCCACTATTAAAAAGTCACTAAAAATTTTCACTTTAATATAGGATATTTTTGCAACGAGCTCTGCAATTGTTGGATAACCTTATAAACCATTTATTCCCAGTTTATTGGAAAGTGGACTTGAATACAACTGGCAGGGCAACTTTACCTTGGATGCACCAGCTTCAAGGGTTATATCACATTCCTGGCAAATGGTCTTCAACTCACTGATGTGACAAGCATCGAGGTTTGCCATATCCAACCCCCCTCTCATTATGATATTATGTAAAATAGCAGGGTCTCCTGTAAAATACAACATCGAAATGTAATTACTGGTACCCGCGGAATAACAGATTTACAGAAGGATGGCTGATGCACCATGTGGGATAAATCTTGTGGAATGTCTCAAATACATGATATGTACAGAACATAGGATCACTTGGTAATTACCTTAAGTATACTGTAACACTTCAAGTAAGGATTCATTTTGTGTTAACATAGAGATGGAGAAGGAGAGGGGGGGGGTAAGTTTGCTGAAAACAAAATTACATTGGCAAGATTCAAGTTTCTGTCAATCAGGGTTTGGCTACACTTTTAGTCGAAGAAATTTCCAGGACTTTCAAGGACCTAATTAACAAAAAATCAACTGGACCTTTAAAATGAAACAGACGCAGGAAAGATTGAGCAGGAAGTGCTGAGAATAATTTTTGAGATCTTTTCACATTAATTTGTAGCTAGATTTGTGGCAAACGTGTTACATTTTTTAAAAGAGTTAATTAGAATTTTTTTTTTATTTTCAAAAAAAAGCCCATCAAATATAACCTGAATTTCCAGTACTTTCAAGGACCAGGAATTATTCTCGAGGTTTTCCAGGTCTGGATTTCGACTTTATATTTTTCCAGGACTTCCCAGCTGCATAGTTTGTAATGACCCGTGCGAACCCTGTTCAATGACTTGATGAGCATAAGTTTGTCATAGCAGTTTTGTTATATTTAGCTAACTTGGGCTTAATTCTTTCAATTACTTTCCAACCAATGGGCCACTGATTTATAAGTAAGACTGAGAAGAATAAATACACTTTTCTTTTCACAAATTTTAACACATAAAACTCCAATACCTTGTGCCTTAAGAGCATCTGGAGTGTCCTTTGACTTCAAGTATATACTTTTCTTGTCCATTTCAGAATTCACAGAAGTTCCTCTCATTGCAGGAGCAATAATTGGAGGCACTTCACCAACGACAACATCAGAGGGAATGTCACTGTCACTTGCAAAAGTGATTTTTTCCACCCACATGGCCTTTTCTCTGTTGAGGTACTCCTCAAGTGGAATGGGTTCCCCATTAGCAGACTTTTCATACGTAATCTATAGGGTGATGAATTAATATCATACAATTTTTTAAAAAATGAAGCAAATCTATTCCATAATTTGTTGGGTTAATTACATATTAATCAAATGATTGTATGTATTGCGGGAGCATGCATATATACAGTATACATGCAGCAATCCAGTTAAAACAAAACTAAGTTCACAGCAGTGCTCTGATCTGTTCCACATTTGCACTGCATTTAAAATCAACAATCGAATCCGAAGCTTAAGTCTATAAATGCACAAAATTACAAATTTTTGCATGGAGTTTACACATTATTACAAAGAATTACCAATTAATTACACTGCTGTTAAGCAATCAGTTAAGAAACTTTTTCATATATAATTATATAATTTAATTATTTTTATTGCAATTGGTGATATGATTTTGCCATTGGTTATTCAATTGCTCAGCAATTTAATGATTGGCTTGATACAAAGAATTAGTTACTACTCACATTAATTTATTTTTCCTTGTTGTAAAATGGGTTGGGCCAATGGTGCACACAATGAGTTAACACGTTCAGCTGTTTATAATCAAAATGATGAACAGATCAATGGCAGATGTACTTCACCAATGTGATCAGATCAAGACATTCATTTTAATTGATTTTTTAGGTTACAGCACTGGCATGGTATGACCAGCCATGGAAAGCTAATTGTAAAGTCATTGGAGGTCATTTTGACTGGAGATTGTCCAATAAAGGAGTATTATTTAATTACTTTGAGGTGGTGTACAAGTTACAGGTAGTCTAAAAAACACATACCCCTTTTCTTGAGCAACAGTTCTTCTCATTTCCATCTCCAAGATATAACTCTCCAACAACACCACAAATACCACATATGGCGCTATCCAATGATCTTTCTGTCATTATTTCAAAAGCATAGAAGCCTTTGTAAAGCAGCTGAACAATATAATTAAGTTCAGATTGCATTGGCAATTGCACCTGTATTAAGACATAATATCTGGGTAAGACACAATTTGCACATAGATTTTCAGTATACTGGTAATTCAGTATAAAGATGTTATAAAATAAATTGTTCATCTCACTTATATATATGGATTTAAATTTTGACTATATCTTTGTTTCGATAAGACATATTAAATATTTAAAGAACTTAATGTAAATATCTAGCCAACTCTGTAGACCTGAGAACATAAAAATTATGCTTAACTTTATATAATATATTATATAGACCAGAGGGACAGTAACACTGTTGATATAGCTACTTGCATTACCAACAATGATTACTTAAAGGCTTCTAGGCACACAGCTTAATTGGCTTCAGGTGCCACCAGGGAGGACTACCATACTTTACTTGGAATGCTCTTTGTAATTCTTACAGCAGTGTGTCTAAGATATCATAGTAACTTGAAAACCAGTATTGGGTTTGTTGACCTCTGATAGACTTTTTTTTTAAAAAAAATGTCCTAATTGGCCTTAAACAGTGGTTATGGTATTGGTAGTAACAAAACAGTAGTAGAATTACATCGCTCACCTTATCTTTCTGCTTGCACCAAGACTGGATTTTGGATTCTATGGCCAAAGTGATGGGAATACCTCTCTTAAATCCTTCTCTCCACTCCAGCAAGACTTGAAAAGTAACCAACACTTTGTCACAGATATTGAAAAGGCCTAGAGAGAATAAATAAATATTAAATAAATAAATATATTATATATAATATTATAACCAATTGAGAGCTTATCATAATATTAAACCAATAACAATTTCAAAAAAGGATGCACAAAATGTTCAAGATAATTATATATAAGATCTTATAATGCCAATTGTCCTATTGGACATTTAGGATCAGTAAAGAAAGGGAGTAATAGTCTGAATAGTATGGGAAAACAAAGTATCCATGCTTTTGGTTTATGAAAATTACATTTAAACTATTGGTTCATCAAACTAATTATAGACAGCAATTAATTACAATCTACTAAAATGTGATTCAATTCTGATTTCATCAAGTACTCTTACAATTCCTTAAACTGGCCATGGCACACGTATTATATACAAATTGCAAATGAACCCATACATGTGTTCTGTTCAGTCATAGAACCACACAGGGATTTTTGAGTATGCAGGACCAGCTAACAGAAACATGATCTGCAGAAAGGAGTATTTCTTGCACTTCTCAAGTGTAATCTAGAAATCCCAAGTGAACAGGATGCACAGGCCTGAAAGATATACAGTTTAAAACCCCAGCCAATCAAAGGGATGTTACATCTTGTGTCTTTTACATCTCTCATATTGTACATGTATGCTTTACCTTTATTAAATCAACAACTCTTATAACAGACCCGACACAAAAACACACTTTTGTGTGATCAAATGAAATAATCTTTAATTTTAATGTTGATCAAATTTTTATAAACAAAAAATAGAGCTTAAAAGATGTAAAGTGTGTAAAAATAAATAAATAGGTTAAATGGTATATGTAACAGACAGGCAGAAAAAATGAATTAAACAAATAGTAAATTCTCACCCATATCGAAAGGCCAAGCTTGCTGCATAGCTCTACAGGTGTGGCTCTTGCACTGCGTAACCTTTATTTCACAATGCTGAAATGGATTAACATTGGATAGGATGTAAGATGATCCACTACTACCTGGATGGCTTCTTGGAGGCCCAAGGTCTGATTTGCAAAGACGACAAGTGGTTTCATTTGTTACAAAAACTGTTGGCCATCCACCCTGAGAAATACAAAAAATAAAATTAATATGAAAGAAAAACATAACTCTAATGTTAGTGGCATGCAGCAGAGAATAAATCATGAATGCATTAATTTATAAAAATTATAATTCTAAATTAAAATACTTCCTCTGGACAAAGCCACAAGAAATTGTAAAGATTGTACATATCACATCATTCATATACACATATGCATAATTATCATACTGCACTAATTGGCATTGACAAACTAAACTTAGCACCTTCACCCAATGAACCATTATCGTGTACTATAAAGTAAAGAATTAGCCATTTTTTTCAGGAACAGACCTACTCTAACAACATATTTGGATTTCTGTTCCAAAATGTGTGAGTATCATGAGCTACATACCCAGGTAGATCCATTTAGAAATGAATTAGCATTTAATCGAGAATTAATGGCAAGAAACTGTCAGAGCATAAAGCTTTTGAGATTATAAGAAAAGAAAATATGGCCAATTTCAAACAACAGGCTTTGAATGTGTTAACATTTAGCTGAATATATATATAACTGATTGATCAGTTAAGTTTGACAATAGTATTAAAACTTGGCATTTGAAACAGGCAACCCTCCCATCAGCTGCGACCACCTTAGGCACCATTGGTGACTAAAATTTTCGTACTAGTTGGCGACTTGAATCAGAAACGATGCAGTCACCAAGTTGGTGACCACAGAAAATTAATGCTTGTGATACTTGAATAAACAAAATGACAGTCTATTGATCAATTGAATTGTCTAAAAAAATCCTTTGGCGACTAAACCCAACAAGTTAGTCAACAATTGGCCCCTAAAGAAAAAACTTACCTTGGAGGGTTGGCAGACCTAACTAATGTACAAAATGTTTCATTTTTGGAGATGATTTTTTTGTTTGATGAGGTGAAAGCCAACAAAGACTGCTAAGTGCTTGCAAATATGTTGTCGATTACGCTTACTTAGAGGGTAATTATGAATAGAAATATTGATATATTTGATTTTAAGAAATGACGTATTACATAAAATAAATTACACTGAATATGTCAGGCACAACCTACAGATGTTTTTACATAACAATAATAATAATATTATTAATAACAATAATAATATTGTAATTGGTTAACAGCTAATCGACATAGTAGCTATACATAATTATGGCAAGAACAGTGCTGCAGTGACTTTAAGCATTCATAAAATATAAATGACATTAAGTTAAACAGAACAAGTGTTTGAAAAACATGGCAATTAACCAATAGTTTTTGCATTTAAAACAAAACTTTAAACAGTGTTGATTGCACAGACAAGTATAAAAACAAAAAAAAACTACTATATATATGAAATTTATACCTCCTCCAATTTCAGCAATGTAGCGGCATCAAGTTCCTGGGCTTTATGGAGGACTGAAACTGGAAAGGCATAGGGTAATGAATGGGTCATGTTTGCAGAGATAGTGGACTTCCTTCTAATGTAGGTGTAACTGGCAGTGGATGCATTAGAGGCGGCACCAGGTACATGTACCTGTGATGTACTGGCTTCAGATGTCACTGTAGAGGTGCTAGTGGATGACTGGAGAGCTTCAGGTAAAATGGATGTAGTATCACGAAAAACACAGAACAAGATGTGCTGGTGGATGCAGATTTTCTTGCGTCGCATCTGTTTACCTGAACCCTCCAGTCTATTGCATCCCTTAACTCCACATCTGTACTGGCCATCTTTGTCTTCATACATATGAACCCAGCCAAGTTGAGCAGAGGTACTTGGTGGACCACAGACAGCAAACACCTTTGATGCAACCTTTACCACAGCAGGCATACCCGAGAGGGTCTGAGAGATTTTCTCAAGTTCTACCCTTGTGGCATTATCACAAGGGTAGCTCACCACTTCATTAAGTGTCCATTTCTGTTCAACAGCACAATTCTCAGCTATATGAGAAATGTGCTCACAACAAAAATCGCCAACAGAAGTTGCATTGCTGCCAATGACAACGTTTCTGGCCTGGAGGCAGTTTTCGTGGTAACACAACTTGGTTGTGTTACTTACAAAGGCAAAACACCTTGACCCTGACCTTCCTGTTCTGCAGGAGAAAACTTCTTGTGTCACTTGTACACACATCGGGTTATTTAGCTTAACCTTCTTGTTAGGATTTGGGGTGTGCTTCCCACCAAGAAAACATCCACAATTAGGGCAGTTAACAGGTTTCCAGCTGTTGTGATAGCTTCTTTTGCACGTAGGGCATTGCCCATCAGAAGGACTAGTCCAAGGTAGAAGAGCAGCTTCAGCATTAGGCACACTCTAAAAGAAAAATCATATATAATGATCAGGTTAGTGATTTCAAAATAAAGATAAAATAAGAAAGTGTAAATTTTAGCTGGCCAGCATTCCATGATATATGACTAATTACAAAAGTTGTGGTTATAAATTGTAAAAGATCTATAGGTAATGTACAAGGACCATAAAATTAAAAAAACGACAAAATATGCTGAATGCTGAATGCTGAATAGCCCAATAGGACATGTCCGAGATCGCACAACTAATTTAAATTTTTGACTCTTCCAAGAGTGAAAATTAAAACTAAAAAGGCGTGAAGAAGAGATATATGTGATGTTGCGAAGAAAACAATTTGCTAGGGAATCAAAAAATCACAGGAAAATTGAAACTGGGAAATTGATTGTCAAGTTTAAGGACCAGGTTAAACGTCGATCTTACCATGAGTCGAACGAAATTACACTTTTGGTCGACCAAAATTAACTTATAACTACGAACTTATAACTACGTTCGACTCTTGAGTCAAACGTCCGTCGCTCTATACTATAGTCTATATTCAGAGGATCGAAATGTAGTCAACAGTAAACAGAGAAATGTAAAAACATAGGTCGAGGCTTGAATATACATTATCATAATTGTTATTATTTATGAATTTAGTTCAACACATGCTAAGATCGACGTCGTTTATAACCCAAACTTCTAACCGACGACACACAATACACATCAATTTATAGAACGACTTAGTCGATCGGAACTAGACTCAATCCGTCGATTTTAATTGGGACAAATGTCGAACTTATCATGTGTAAAACGGTGCAATTTCGTTCGACGCATGCTAAGATCGATGTTTAACCTGGGCCTAAATAGCGACTTGGGTAAAGGAGGAGGAATGGCTTGAAAGTGGAAAGATTAAAATCAAACTAGACTTACCGCCATATTGACCGAAGACGAGAAAGGCGATCTGACGCGGAGCGAACAACTTTGATACAGGGTACGGTGTTCGAGGAGTATCAAATGAAAAAAAAACGTTTTTGATTTCGAAAATAAAAGTTTTGATTTCGAAAATAAAAATTTTGATTTCGAAAATAAAAATT
>JANSTR010221477.1:0-14466 GCA_025434805.1 Antipathozoanthus remengesaui | reverse complement strand
CCTGTCCACTCCCGGGACTGGAAGTATAGGATTTGTGACTCTTTGTGACTTCATGATGTGTAGCTTTACAATGCAATAGGATGAACCTGGTGGGTCGCAACTCCTCAACCAGGCTGCACGTTGGCCGTTGGCTCAGATGAGCTCATCCGCCCTTTGACATGTCTTGTTTTTATCCTGCTGGGTGACGTGCCACCCTCTTCACCAACAAAATGCTGGTGGGGGAGCCGGTTTAGTCGCCGACCTTCCGACCGAAGCTAAATATGTGTAAACTGTTTTAGAATATGAAAATAAAATATTCAGTCTGAAAAGTGTCTTTGTGCCATAATATGTCTAGGTTGAATGCAAATAGGGTCAAGTTTACTCTATTGTTAGACGTTAGTGGGTCTGTTGTTTTCTAAATTCAATATCAAAAGCCAGTCTGAAGAAATTGTGTACCGTCAGTTTGTGGTCTATTTTTCTGTATAATCCATTAAAATCTTAACTAGAGTTTATTTAATAATGTCGTTAAAGACTTTTTGTAATCTTAATTGCCCTGTCAAACTCTTCGAAAGTAGTAAAACCTCTTATGCTCTGCTCCATGTTTGAGTCCTGGAATGTCAGCACCTCTCGACACTTTATAGCGTCTTATCCGAGATAAAAATAGAAACATTACGCGTGATGGTACAATCTCTCCAAACAAAAAAGGGATCAGGCAAGTTTGTGTAAGCCGTCCACAAACAAAAGAATCCCTATTTTTAATCATGACAGATGACGTGGCACATTTTTTAGGGATGATATCATCCTCAGATAATTTGTTCCACCTCAGGTTAATGAGAATCCACCTAAAAATGCCTGTAATTCGGTCCCTACTATACAACAACAATACGCTTTGAAACTGAGAACTAAATTAGTTCTGAAACGGAATCACATAAACAATTACCGCTCGTTATATAAGAACAATAGAAGTGTCGATCAATGTCTCTATTCGTTTAAATGTCTTGAACTAAATTAATATGAACAACATTAACTAACTAGTTTCTTAACGAAACATTCTCCGTCCCTATAAGGTCGTGATCCTTATCACCACATGTTATGTCCTGATAGCGTTGCAGTTGGTCCTTGCGGTGAGTCCTGGTTAGCTGGATGGATAACAGCAATCTTGATGACTGGACGGCTGTACTCTCCTGTTGGGGTTTTTACTCTAACGTTGCGAACTCATCCGTCTGATCCCGGGAAATGTTCATTTTTCTCGGATAGCACTGCTGTCGGCCATGGTTACGATACCGTTGACTTGCACGTTACGCTTTTCTACGTGCCACTTCGTCCATGGTACTAGTGCGGGAAATACATCTCTGCTCCAGCGCTTCCAGAAGGAGTCGACTATCCTTTGCACAAACTCGACTCGATGTCGTGGATTCTTTGTGTCGTTCAATGGACCTTGAGGAACGCCTGATGTTGCACGTCCTAAAAACATGTCGTTTGCATTTAGTTAGTCTCCGTCACCTGGATCGTTAGGAATGTGACCGATCGGACGTTGGTTCACCAGGTTCCCGATTTGTAAGAGGCAGGTGTACAATTTGAACGGCGTCATCACTTGTTCGCCGATTACTTTCTTCAACGCACTTTTACAGCTCTTAACGAGTGCCTCTGCGCACCCATTCGGGTGTGGAGCAGCAGGAGTGGTGAATAGCCACTGAGTGCCTCTGCGCACCCATTCGGCTGTGGAGTAGCAGGTGCCTCTGCGCACCCATTCTGGTGTGGAGCAGCAGTAGTAGTGAATAGTCACTGAGTGCCTCTGTGCACCCATTCTGGTGTGGAGCAGCAGTAGTAGTGAATAGTCACTGAGTGCCTCTGTGCACCCATTCGGGTGTGGAGCAGCAGGTGCCTCTGCGCACCCATTCGGGTGTGGAACAGCAGGAGTAGTGAATAGCCAGTGAGTGCCTCTGCGCACCCATTCGGGTGTGGAGCAGCAGGAGTAGTGAATAGCCACTGGATACTTTTTTTCGCTGCAAAACCCACGGAATTATTCGTCATCTAGGCCCTCGATTATTTCGCATAATTCTCTTGCTGCGCTAACCATTTGCGACCCGTTATCTCTCAGAATCACCGCTGGGTAGCCTCGTAGCGCGAAGAACCTGCGGAGCACTTGCATGAATTCCATTGTGGATAAATCCACTGCTACTTCAATATGAACTACTCTCGTATTCAAATAGGTGAATATGACGCCGTAGTGTTTCGTGCTCTTGTTGCGCCCTGTCTTCACTCCAACTCTAATTATCCCTTTTCACCTTTGAATGGACATAGGGTCTTAAATTCAACTTTCGACAGGCGATTGTTAATGGATTTATGTCCTTTTTGTTCGATGCAAAAGGTCCCCCACCCCTGCAGCTCTTGTAGAGTCAAAGGCCCTTCCCTTCCTTCTTGCTCCTGTTTTCTCAGTCTGATTTTCTCTGGTAACCTCCGTATATGTGCTGTTGTTACTCGAATCAGCTTCCACCAGCTGGAGAATGAGGACGGGTCTACTGTCTTATCAAAGCGACGCTCCATGTCATGGAGGTGGATTTGTCATTGTGGTGGAGCAGAGCTCTTCTGGAAGAAGTAAGAACTCAGGGCAGTTCATCCACCTGTCGTTTAGCTCATTCACATGAACTCCTCGTACGTGATTAGTCGTCAGCTACGTTATCTTCACTCGGGATGTGCCTCCACTAACTCGGATCGGAGTTACTCTATTTTTCTCCTATTCGTGAAGACACAAATGGCTTAAATTACGAGACTGACTTTGTATCCAGGCCATGACGATCATGCTGTCGGTAAAGAATCTAACAGCTCAGAACTATATTCTAGTCTACTTTGAATGGACTTGGCGAGGCGATTTGCGAGAACGGCTGCTTGTAGCTCTAAGCGTGGTATGGTGAGTTGTTTCAAGTGCGCCACTCTTGACTTTGCCGCGATTAATTTCATTGCATAAGTGCCGTCGCTTTCTCTCTGGCGTAAATAGGCGCACGCTCCGAATGGGTCTTGCGAGAAGTCTGCAAACACGCACAATGTTGATGAGTAGAACTCTTTAGAATGACACACCGTTCAACTCCTTAATAGAGCTTGAAGAGTGAATTCCATTTGTCCTGAACTTCGGGCGTTAGCCTGTCGTCTCAATCCAGTCCTAGCCGCCACAGCTCTTGAATGTCTATCTTCGCTCTGATTATGAAAGCAGCTGAGAAACCAATGGGGTCCGAGCCACTTGACTTAGCATTAATCTCTTTGTCATTTTCAGATCCATGTTTCTCGGTCGATCAATAAGCTTCGAAAGGTCTGCTCTGACTATAAAGTAGAATTCGCATAGCAGGAACGAATCACGCAAGCTGATTGGTTAATCGACCAATTGAGGAGGAGTATTTAACGTGCAATTGCACTAGTGCGTATTCAGCATGGAATTGCACTCAACTTGGCCGCGCGCGCGCCCTCAAACTTTCCCGCCAAAAGTTGTGGTTCACCTGTCGGTTGACAGAACACTGAAATGGCTTTCATGCGCTTGCTTGAAATTTTTCAGGTTAGCAAAAGTCGATCCAAGTGTATATATACACTCATTAATTTGACTTGCGAGATTCATCCCTGCTATACGATTCAAGGATATTCACTGCCTGACTCGGATATTCCCTGTTAAATTTCACTCAAAAAAGTATATTGCACTCATCGCTTCGCGATTCGTGCAATATATTTTTTGCTCGTAAAATTTAACGTGGAATACCCTCATCAAGGCCATGATTTTTCCTATAGAATCTATCAGTGTTGTAGTTCCACTAGAACTTTCTCCTATTCTCGATGAAATATATTCATTCCCGCATATTCTCCATGTGCTTGTTGATTTTCCGCGTCAGCGTCTCGTTAGAGGTCCAACCTTTGTGGGATGTAGTCTACAGGGCCTTGATACGCTTCCTGTTCTTCTTTGCACAGTTTCCGTGAGAATTTCATGAGTTCCATTTCTGTAATCTGTTTGTTGTATGTTTCGCTTTGATCGGGGTTTTTCTTAAGTCGTCGTTCTGTTCATTCCAGACACTTTATTGCCAAGTCCTTGTTGTCCGGCAGCAGGTCGGGATTTCTTTTTCATGGGTAGGGAATCATCCATTAATTATCGACCTTGATACAGGATTCGTCGATCATTCTCCCTTCTCTTTTTGATTGTGTCAATTTGTCCACATCGCAGACCCAGGGTTTCACTTCCACGCCGTAGCTTCGGTTGTCCAGAAGGCGTTCAAGTCAACTGGCTGGCATATTTTACGTGCAGTATGCGTGTAGAGGCAGATGTCCCTTCTTCCGATTTTCCTCCAAACAGTCCACATCCGAGCGGAAATTTACGTGCTACGATGTTGTCAACTTGTTTTGTTTCGCCGGCATGCATGTGAGCTTGATCTATCCCAGTCAAACAATCGACATGTCCCTTGCCTCGGCGAATTTTTGCATTTGGTAAACTGAAAAGTTCTAGTATATGCAAAGTTCTTGACTAACACTCTAGATATATGGATTGACTCTCGTCTAAATTGGAAAATCAAATAAAATTTATAACTGAGACAATTAGAAGAAATATAGCCATTCTGTGCAAGCTTAGGTTTCTTGTTGATCAAAATATCCTACTGAAGTTGTATTATGCTCTTATCTATATATTTGCCATCTATGGCATAGTTATGTGGGGAAGCATATATGAATTAACTTCTAAGCCAGTATTTATATTACAAAAGAAATTGATGCGCATTATTACATTTTCACGGTTCGACTGCCATTCTAGATCTTTATTTAAATCTCTCAAGATAATTAAATTATTTGATATCATCACACTCCGTATATAGTTACATTCATGTGCAAATTCCACAATCAACTTCGTACAACTTTCCCATTCATATTGCATTAGGGTGACCAATGTACATAGTTATAATACTAGACTAGCAGCAAAACAGTCTTATTATATTCAATATGCAAGAACTAATTATGGTAAATTCAATGTTCGATTAAAAGGACCTATAATATGGAACTGATACAATTGCAAGTGATTTAAAATCGTGCTCATTGGCAAAATTTATGAAAAAAATTGGATGAGTAGTAGATTTACCTTTTGCACATTAATATTGCCTTGGCCTTCTTTAGTTGATAGTTATAATTTATTTATATTTAATATAAACTTTCAAATCCCCATATAATCTACCTGTTGTTTAAGATTTTCTGCTCACTCTGTGTGTATAAAATATGTGTTTGCTTTTGTGAGCCTCGTGTGTCGCTGCTGTCTGTCCGGCCTAACAATTAATATTTCAAATTGTACTTCGATCTAGCTGACTGTTTCTACTAGCTTTTGTTATTGCAGGCAGCGAGTTCCTCTACCTCTTTTGAATAAAAAATGAGATATAAATGTTGTTGCTAACAAGGGAAAATAAAGCAATCGTTCGTGGTCTTGTTGTTGGTGAGATACTGATAAACTGGAGGCCAACACAGAAAAGCTATTAATACGCAATCTACAATCAAACAATAAAATACAAATAAAGTCAATAGACATGTTATGCATTAAGGAATAGAACTATATGGCAAATCACATAAAGAATCGATCATTATATATATTATTATCACATATGAAAATACGTGTGTCCTTGTATTTGCGGAAAGTTTGGTTCTAACTAAGGGTGCGCTCGATTGATTCTATTCCGTCTATTTTGTAATAGGAATAAAATCTCAAGGATCCGTGTAGATTCTTGGTGCATCGAAATAATTATATACAACATATAATTGGGACGAGATTATAAACCAAAATGCTATATTTTATATTTCTATCTCGGAATAGCAGTTTATTGAGTCGATCAAAGTTTTTATTCCACATATATTCCTATTCCGGAATAGGGTCAATCGAACGCACCCAAAGTTACAATGCCAAACCACAAAACCAAGGTGTAAAACTGGCTTTTAACTAAGCAACTGAATTTAGTGATATCATAATTATGATTACATGCCGAGTTTGCCTGTAGAATGTAGCGATATTTTAAATATGTGTAATTATTATTATTATTAAAAAGATTCTTGCATATATCTCCCTTAAACTGAAAATAGCGCAGCTTTCAATCGCGTTCAAAAGGTGTGGGAAACAAAAATAATACTTTTTGAGTCTCATTGGAGGCAGTTCAAGCCATCTACAACATGAATAGAAATCGAAAGTAAATACATTTGTATGCAACGTCAGTTAATAAGTGATGAAGTTTTAATGTTTTAAAGGTGAAAACTACCTGTTGTGTAATGCTTTCCCATCAGTGGCTGAAACGCACTACACAACTTGTAACACAACAAATCAAAATAACGTAAAGCCGTAAAGCTATAAAAGATTTCAAGTGAAATGTTTTTGTAGTACCTGTAATCCCATTAAAACCTTTTAAATTCTTTATACCTTCAGACTCCGTGTTATCTTGTATATATTACATTCAGAACAAGTCAATTAGTTATTGTAAATAAGTATTTTGAAAGCATGCTATTGTGAGATTACTGTAATTTGTTATATTGGTCTTATTTTATATTGGTAACATATATTGTAACTCAGGAACTATCTGCAAATCACTAATGTGAGAGAGCACCCCAAATAGATACTGTTATAAATCAATTGAATATTAACTTTGAGGTTGTTGACAGCCATCCAGTTAATTAATAATTAATTATAATAAATACTAATGAGCTAAACAGCAGGTGAAAAAATCATACAAAATCTCCGACTTCACAAAGTGTATTCATTTGCCAACTGATTGTAGTGCTTAACAGTTGCAAGGTAGGTTTTAATAATTTGTTCTCTCTGCTTTCACAATTTCAGTGGAGTTTAGTTTAGCAACTGAGTTTACTATTATCTTTGACTTTACCATTTGGATCTTCAGAATAACGAGAAAACTAGCGTTTTTTCTGATCTACTATTATCGTTGTTTCCTACAATTCGTTTTTATCAAAAGACAACAGTATTCGTTATATTGTTGGTGTAGTTCTCTTTAACTATTAAAGTCAACTTGTAGACAGATATATTAGCTAAATTATGACAAACCACAACAAGAAAGTTGAAAATAAACACTTTCCTTGTATTTGCGCTAAAGTTTCGTTTTAACAAAGTGGCAAATATGCCAAACCAAAATATCTATACAGAAACGCGGAAGTTACATTGGTTACGAAGGTTACGGTTACACTTCCGAAGTTTACGTTACGGCTTTTCAGTCTCTAGCAAAGTTTCTACTTGCGCAAGCGCAGTCGACACAAAAACGGGAAGTTTAAGATTTCAAAATCACAAAAGTTCGCAGAACAGAGCAAACATTAAGCCTAATGAAGAGAGATCATAAACTACTGTAAAACTATCCAGTAAATGTTTCATTAATTATGATACAGCAATCAACAGGGCCTAGAATTGATAACGAGACTTCTTTTGTCACAGCAGCATTTCTCGCTTCTTGATCTCTTGGCTTCTTATGGTTGTATTGTGTTAGCCAATCAATGCACGACTTTCAGGTGAGCCCTTTCGTATCCATTGAAATCAATGCAATTAAGTTCACTTCTTACAAGGTACCCAAACCGACGACACACAAGGAGCCGCCTCTGAACCCATCGAAATGAAGTTACTGTTCTGTGTCCTGGCTGCTCTCTTTGTTGTCTCAGCCTGTGTTGAGACGACACGAGCGGAGCTGAAGTCCATTCTAGCACCCGCAGAAGACCAGGTTGAAGATGGTAAAAAAGGTAATGTTCAGCTAATGTGCGAATACCATGTTTGATGAGCGTTGAATTGTGTGGTATTTTCAGTTTCAGAAACCGAGATGGCAAACCTTGGTCTTTCAGCCGAGGATGACAAACTCGATATTTAGACGCGTGTATAATTTACTTTACATCATTTAAGTAAAACCGACTAAACATGAACTAGTTTTTCTTGACAAGTCTCCCTGTTCAAAATCTTGCCCATGTCCTCAGCTAGTTTTTCTAAGAAGGACTCTTAACTTGTTCATGTAGATGATGCGACAATGAAAGGAATCTTGGTGTCCAGTGGCTTATGGTTTCTCCATACGAGCAAATAAAACTTGTCAAGCCGGAAACTTGCTTGTGTGGAATCGGCTTTTGTTGTTATCCCTAACCCTAATCCTAGCCCATTACGGTCCTTTATTCTATAGGCTGAGGTTCCTCAAATTTCAAGATCTAATTTTTCTAAACAATGCTTTATTTATTAATGATTTTCATGGAGATAAAATACCATCGGTCTTTAAACACTTCTTTATATCTGTTAACAAATTACATCAATACGACACAAGACTTGCCAGTAAGAACTCAAGATAAGAACAAGTTTTGGGCAATTTAATATTACATTTTTGGGGGCTAAGATTTGGAATTCTGAATTCAATAAAACTTTACATCTAACACTCGCCACCGCTTCAAGAAGCTGGTGACTAACTTTCTGTCGGATACTTATTATAATTTATGACAAGTTGATACTTGAATTAGTACTAATATATATTTCCATATCTAGCTTTTACCATTGCAATTTGTGTCTTTTTTGAGTTAATTTTATTTCGTTTGTTTGTTACTTGTTTGATTGCTGTTTTGTTTTGTTTCTCAGAACTTTTGATGTTAATCACATATTGAGGCATTTTGCTTTGAACCCGATATTTAGGAATGGCTTAGTTGTTTAGCCAGATTAGTTTTTAGCTATTTCTGAATGACTGGTGCCCATCCATGACGATTATTTAAAATATGACAATTATTTCCTGAATGTTCTACAAGGAGTGTCAAATAAATTGTTGTTGTTGTTGTTATCGTTTACAGGAGCAAATAAATTTTGTTAACCCTTAAACGTATAGGCTAAAAACCGTAACATTAACGCCGGGAGGGGGGAGGGGGGGGGGTTATTTGGACACCCCCTGTAATTTTCGTAATATTTGTCCGTTTGAGGTGAAATTTGCCATAGATGATATTTAACATCTAGGCTCTTAATTAAGTACAAAATTGTTGCTGTTAATTAGTTTCCATGGCAACCACGAGCAAAAACGTTGACGTCAATTTCGCTATTCGGCCTCATCTCGGATTTGCAAAATTTGAAATTTTTGCTATTTTTTTATTTATCACGTAACAAACCATGGAAAAACAAGTTTTATTAGCTTACATTTAAAAATTAGACAATAAAAAGGAAAAAAAGTTGAATTTAAATGCGTTTTTTTCTGGAAAATGTGCAATTTCCGAAAAATAAGCATAATTTGTATAATTTTCTCATAATCTTTGCATATTGACGTCACCTAATTAGTGTCAAAATATTTCTCATTAATTTGGCTACATTTGCTGAAAGTTTGGTGGCAATAGCTTTAAACTCTAATTTTTTGGGACCAAAAACCTGTGGTGGTGCGATCAAAATGTGCAATTTCCAAAATATAAATCTAATTTGCATTTTTTCTCATAATTTATGCGGTTTGGTTCTATCCCCCTCACCCCCCCCGCCATAAATGATATTTAGTCGAAAACGTTTGCGGTATTTTAAAATTTAAACCTTTTACCATCTGTACATTTTAACGTTCAAATGATACTTAACTTACACATATTTTTTTATCCTGCTGTTCAGTAAGACCTTTTAAATAATTACAATAAATTACCTCTTAACTTAGAAGGAAAACAAATTTAAATGAAGTAAATGTTTTAGTAAAATAAAATTTCTATCTCCTTTTCATTTTGCGTTTTAATTGCATTTAATTTTTAGCTTTCCCTCATTTCAGAATTTGTTATTCTTTTAATTTTCTACCCATTTCCGCTACTTTTATAACTTATTTCCGGTCATTACCGCGTTTTCCCCCCATTTCCGCAACTTTTCAACTAATTTCCGTTTATTTGCGCAGTTTCTGTTCCTCGTTTTACCGCGACCCACAATTCATTGCCAACGGTAGATTGAAACCTGACAGGTTATACGTCAGTCGTCAGTGAAAACAATGTCTGAATTTCAATGGAAATATTTTTAGTAGCAGTACAATAAGAACCCAAAACGTAAATTCAAAAATCTCAGTTATCAAACCAATGCAGCAAATAGTGTTTTTTGTCGAGAAATCATTTTTCAAATATCTTCTTTCTTCTTTGATTGAAATTTTGTTAGCTGTACCAGAACTCCGAAGTCCAGAGTCCAGTTTGACTGTCAGTCAGTTGTGTGTCCACGTAAACACAAAGCATTCGACAAAAAAACAAAAAAGAACATTCATACACGACGAAGGTCTTGTACGTAATTACTGAGTGAGTATCTCATATCGGTTCCAAGGAGATTCCAGCATATCCCTAAAATATAAGTTTATAACGCTCAAAAGTTCATCTACATCCCTTGATTTGTACTTTTAAATATCCGTAAAAAGTCGTTTTTACTGTTCCCTAAAACCCGAACTGGTTTCGTGGTCACACATATCTTCCGAAATATCATAACTCAACAATAATTTTCATACTGAAAACGTACAATACTATATCAGTATATGGTCAGAATCAAATCACGTGATACACAATCTTTAGATACGTACAGCAGGGCCACTATCTTGTAACAGTTGACAAGCAATTTAAATTGTTTTGTTTTCGTTTTTGTTGTGAAAAATGGCCGACAATTTAATCCAGCTTCCAGGTTTGGAACAACAACAAAAGAAAACAAGACAGAGTTAGTAAAATGTTCAATACCGCAAGACACAAAGACTGAAAGAGTTCAACAAAGTTATAATTATATCCGCTCCGTGAGAAAATTAATAAGCCCCACTCTACGCTGAAAATATCAGCTAAAAGTGGTGAAAATATCCCTCTCGCCTATTCAGTTAACATCTGTTTAAATTTTATCAATTTATATTTTGAGTCTTCATTTTCGAGACAAACAGCGCGCCATGACTGATGACGCGATGGGAGATACAGGACCATACAGATATCGGTCCAGTTTCATCATAGTTTTATCTTGCAGTCGAAAATCATCGAAATACGAGTAAGCGTTAGCATGGATTACACGGTATAAATCCGACAAAGTACATTCACAGTCTAGTGCGAGTCAATGTGAGTTCAGTTGACTTTGGAGTTTGGCTAGACTGCCTGGAGTTTAAGACCGGGTGTCCAGGATGCATATCACTTGCCAGCGTTTAAGATTTAGTATTAACCCTTTCCCTACTGATTTTTCAAAAAGTAAAATTATGAAACTTTATGAAAATTGTTAACTTATGAATTTCATGAAACAATCAACATTTTGAGAATCTACTCTTTGAGACAAACAAAGTGAATGGACATCAGGCTTGATATATATAAAACTGGGTTTAGTAGGGAAAGCGTTAAATTCACCTACACCTATTGATGTTCGCTTATAGAAGAGGTCTCTGTTCCTCTTCAGAAACTGCTTTAACCATTGTTTTAGAATTTTTACTCACAAAATTGAGCACCAAAATGATCAAAACAATAAATATTATCAACCCTCCGATACAAATGAGAGTGTATTCTACACTATGTAGAATGGCCAACGGGATAAAAATTGTCCTTTTCATCATCTGCACCTTATCGATATTTATCTTCGCTTCAGCACTGAAATACATGATTGGCATTATAACCTCTTGAACGCCTTCAGTTTGCGCGATGTCCTTTACAGGCTGAATGTTTGCATTTAGTTGAAGCCTCATTGCACCGTCAATAGGAATTCCCGTGTGTGGTTCGATACTGAAATAGGTTTCGTGCAGGTTCGAGTCTGGCCTCAAGCCATCAACTGCTTCGACAAGGCTTGGATCTCCGTGGTAAAAATGCGGTGCTGATACAAGAATAGGGGATTTCATTTTGAAAGAGATCGTTGTTCCGGGCTCAGTAGCAGGGGACCGACATCCACCAGTGTCTAAAATTCCAGTTGCGTAACACTTGTGTGGACAGAAAGCTTTATTATCCGAGAACTCGCTTCCATTAATGAAAATCGTGGCTGGTAGGTTAAACTTCAGCGTTTCAATTCCTGCCACTTTCACTTCGGAACCGTATTTTAGATATACAGACCTACAGAGAGCTGTGAGGAAGAGATAGAGGCGTGGTGTGTCTGACGTAATTCTCCCTGGGGGGAATTGAGTTCCATCTGAACCGTTTATCATATTAGCGTATTTTGACTTCCAAATATCCACATTTCTCCTCCCTCGCCATTCTACCCACATATCTAAATCAGCAATGTTTCTTGCCCCTGTGTGTATTACTGTCATGCCAGAATAGGTACCATTCGGCTGCATTGAGAAATAAGGATTGATATCAGGTAAAAAACTCAAAAACGGATACTTTTTCTTGAGTTGTAAATAGAGTTCGAAGATTGGATCTTCATAACCGAACAACACTTCATGAACAGTTTTTCTCACAAATAGTTTCTCCTTGTACCCGTCAAACAATATGCCAATAAGCTTTCGCCAATGCAAAAAGTCATCGAAACTCAAAGTTAGTTGAGCTAAGATAATCATCGGCATGTTGGGTGTGTGAATAAATTCGCTTTGAGGATCCTGGCACATCGCGCATGATGTCGTTGGGTCAAACACATACCACGCTTTCTCGTCATAAGCCACAGTAGAATTCCTATTATACCAAGTAATATTCTCCTTTCTCTTATATCCCCTATAAGAATATGGTCCTCTTTGTTCGACTACAGGCGTTGCACCGCTATTAACTTCCAAGTAGTTTTTAACATCGAACAAGTAGAATTTCGTATACATCGGAACACTGTCTTTTCCCCCAAGTGCGAGCCAAGATGCGTAAGCCTGTGAGCCCGGTTTGAGAACCATCTCATCGTTAATCTTATTCTGGATTAAGGTGTTCAATACAGGACGGAGAACTATTCCACAAACAAGTAAAAACACTGCAGCAATGAACAGCACTATCGCACGAGTGTGACCACACAAACATTTTCTTCTTTGTATCGTTAATTTGTAGTTCAAAGCTTCGTCCATGTTGGAACACGCGTAAGAGCTGACTGATCCGTGTTACGAAAGTCCACCCACTTATAGCACTAGCACTAGCACGCATTACTACTGAAAAATGAGCCCACAATGATGTAATTCTTGGACTTCGATTAACACCTTAACAACACAATTTTGTAGTTATCGCTCTCGATCTGAATGGTAAATAAGATTATGATTACATAATGTAAAAGTATTAAGAGTGAATGCATGTACAGCTGATAATAATAACTAATATCAAAGAGCTTTTAGAACACACTGTTATAATCCATGCTTACTATAGTCTCTATTAGTGTTTGCTGTCAGTTGATATTGTTGCATCCCACAGATCAGACCGATTAACTCTTTCCCTACTAAACCCAGATTTCAAATAAAAAATGAATGTTCTAACTTTTGAACCAGTTGACAAAACTCTATAAAGTGACCATTCATTTTGTTTGTCTCAAAGAGTAGGTTCTCAAAATATTCATTCATTGAAAAGTCGGCAGGGAAATGGTTAGAAAGCGGCGGAATACATAGGTGTTAAAAACATCCACGCGTTTCCTTAATTACCTGATTAATACCTCTACTTTTCAAAATATGTTGTTATTAAAATACCATTACCGAGACACAGGTGAGTATAGGTAGACAGTCCCTCGCATCCCTTGTTCAGTTGTTGTGGCTCACATAGCTCATATATACAGGATCCCTCGCTGTCCTTTATCTGCTCGTGATGGTTTTTTTTCAAAAAATTGAATAATTTTGAATGGATAAATGTCTACCATCAATCAAAACGTAAAATCAAATGTGTTTAATTATCCTATTATTTCATTATCTTGGCACCTATATGTTGTCTATCAATTTGTATAATATACCCTGCGCATGTGTTTATTCTGGCACCTATTTGTGCTGACAGTTTTTCAAACATACCACACAACAATGCATTGTACAGATATCGTCACATACATGGGCTCCAGTAGCTACAGTTATACAAGTTTTGCCGTCAAACCATTAAGCTTTTGAGGCGTTTGTTAGTGGCTGTGTTTTCACTAGACCACTTTTCTAGCTGAATATTTTTTCTAGGTATTTGTTTACAGACCGACATTTATTAGTGACCATTAGTTTTAAAAACTTGACATCTGTTTTCACTGTGAAATTTAACCCAAAACTTAAACCGTTTACTCAGAAGATTCAAATTACAGCTTTATAGCGGGATACGAAGCATTTTTAATGATTTCTCTTGCATTGGTCCAATGAGGCCGGAGGAATTGTAAGTTCGCTTGAATTCGTCTGCTATTTCGAAAGTACTGTTTGGCAAAAGTGAATCATTTGCGAGTTTACGATTTGGCAGGTATCTGTCAATACGGGCAATGTGACTGGCTGCGTCATGCATTCAATCAGGACAAGTTTAATATAAACTATAACTTTGCGGGAGTGTGACAAGTTTTAAAAAAGTTGTCATCACAAGTAAGTGTCATAATATATAGGCATTTAAGAGCGACTGACTGAGAATATCAAAAACCGGTGGACAAACGTGAAATTTCGAAATTCTTTTTATTTTGCCTGG
>JANSTR010221366.1:0-14474 GCA_025434805.1 Antipathozoanthus remengesaui | reverse complement strand
AGACAGCAAAATTAAAGTAAATAGCCAATACCAAAACAACGATAAGTGGGCATGTGTTGGAATAATAATTATATTACTTTGAGCAATATGAACCGCAACACAGCAATTAGCAAGTTTACGATGTTCGGTTTAATAATAACAATGTGACAAACCTTTGAAATCACTACTGTGAGAACCTACAGTTCAAATAACATCTCTTTCCTAATGATTTTTGATATGCCATCACAATGTCAATATCCAACTGAACGCCTTCAAACTTGCAAATTCTGATGTATTTGTGGTGACGGGATTCATTAGTTTACACACAGCCGTATGAGTGTATAAAGGGGGGGGACCCCTTCTTTTCACTTTTCTTCAGAGAGTTCTTGATTTCTACTAGCAATTGGCTATTAGAAAGCATGTATTATGTTTATTTGAATTGGCCAACAATCTTGGATCTTTTTATATTTTGTTATATGAAAGTTGGCACATTCTTACGATGTTTCCAAAAATCAAAATTGTTGTACTGTATAAACAAAGCCTCTGTTTAGCATGTGATCGAATAGGTCAGTGTGGGATCTACATCAAGTTGTGTTAGTTTCTGGATGGGAATATATGGTAAATCCTTTGGAGAAGTCAACATAAACGATATCTTCCTTCTACAACTAGCTCAGCTTACCTTTTCTTTAGAATGGCCGTCATGTTCTTAAAAGTATCAACAGCCGCAGGAGAATCACCAAACACCTGCACGACTGCTAGCTTTCGACACTAACACAAAATAATACGGATAATTGACAATTAGTAATTTTTGTTTGCGATTTGTCGTTAGTAGTATGGTAGGTATGGAACTGGCCTAAAGCAAACTCAGAACAGATGGTTTGCCGTTAATAGTAAGGCAGATATGGAAACTCTGAGCAAATTATCTTTGTCGCTAGTAGTATGATAGGTAAAAAATCCACGTATAGAAAACTGGAAACAAGTAATTTATCATTAGCATTATGATAGGTATGGAATTGGCCAACAGCAAAACTCATTAGTGGTATGACAGGTATGGAATGGCCTACAGCAAACTCGGAGCAAATGCTCTTTGTTTCTAGTAGTATGGTATGAATAGAATCCGCCTGCAGAAAACTCGGAGCATATGATTCTTCGTTAGCAGTAAGGTAGTTATGGATTTGGCCTGCAAGCAAACTCAAAATTAAGCAAATAATTTGTCGATAGTAGTATGGTTGGTATGAAATTTGCCTACAGAAAACTCGCGCAAGTGTTATAAATTATGTATGAATGATGTAACTGGGTAATACTATAAATTTTAATTATTTAGGTTTTTACGGTATGACTAAAGCTGTACTGCTGAATGTTGATTAGTCTACGGCCGAATGAGCGAAACGAAATGAAAGAGATTATAAATTATGGTTTCTTGAATCCTTAAACTTACTAATTGTTGGAGTGTGATAGGCTATGAGCTAAGGAATGTAAGGATGTTGCCATATCATGCAAAGGAGTTGGGCAAGTCACTGTGGCCTTTTCAAGTGATTGGCTTTCTTCCAGGTGTATTCAGGTTTGATATGAGCTGTTAGACCTTTAAGGCCACTCACGAGCTGGGGTATCCAATCCCCGGGGAGTGCTTCGAATTCGCTGGTTTGTTTAAATAAAGTAACTTTGTTGGTATAAGGTATCAAATGGTGGAATCTGCTTCCACTCGACCGCACCGCAGTTAAGTGTCCGTTGTGATCGGAAGCAACGAACTCAACAACGTCGTTCAAGTGACACTGAAAAGCCTACTTAGGCAATCGTTTTTGAACACTGATTTCAGTCTTCATTTTTTTCTATATTTGCTATCACTCTGGTTGTTCAAATACACTTTTCGCACTGACCTTATCCAGTAAAGGCACTAAACCACACAATGCGATGCCGCCATTCTTGGACATTACACAGATTCCCTCCAAATCCGAAGCATTGTGCAGAGAGGCGAAGAACGACTGTGCAACATCAAAGTATGTTTGCTCAAACCTGTGTACAAAACAAACTTCCAAGTTAAGGTGAAGATTTAATATTAAATCATTTCATTCTACAACACAGGGACTAAAGAAATTTCTGGAGTGTAAATTTTGCTCGGGCATGTCTCCGACCGGTCAAGATACCAACTTTATTTGTTTTCTCTTAATTTTCTACGATATGTACCCCTCAAAACTATCAATTACATGTTTGAAAAGTTCGCAAAATGCTCGATATACATTAAAGAAAGGGTTTTCTTTACATTTTTTGCGTTTGCACTCGAGTAAAGTTTGATCTTAAAAACAGGCAAGTCGAATTCGTCGTTCTCGCTAATAACCTCGTCAAATTGTTGGAGCATTTAGACTGAAGTCATGTTTACAAAACACATTTTAGAAACAAACTTATAAATGACAACCACTCAAGAGGTCTGTACGACAACTTACTCACCTGAAATTGTCTAATCACAACGCACAAAAATTAATCAGTTATATAATAATTGCTGTTATGCTTCGTTCCTTTTTCAATATACGCGAAAATCAACGTTACTAACTTAACTTCAGTCATTTATTCAATCAATCAAATCATTATTTTAGAATAATAAGGTAGTCTTTATAACACTATTTCCACCCGCAAATAGGTGAGCCTCGAAGCGGGGAAAAATACAATTTGAGACTCAGTGTCAACAATACAAAATATTACAATAATTATATCAAACTCGTGTTAAGAGTTCATAGAGAAAATTTAAAGAGTACAAAACTAGAGTAATTCAGCACTTGCAGAATGCAGAAGTTTGCTTCAGCGCCTGAAATATGCTCTCAGCACGTTTTCAAGTTTTAGTCGTTTTTCCGCCTCGACGTTCTGTGTATTTATATCAAAGTATTTGCGACATATTCTGGCATATATACATATACTACTACTACTACTACTACCACTATACTACTACTATGAAGGCCTCAGCCGAGCTACACGCCTCCGAGTCCAGGGCGACGTGAGCCGTGGGCTGGCCTCCCACAGAACTAGATGGTGAGCAGGGAGCTCCGTGTGTCAGGAGCAGTGGCCTGCCAGTCCCATTCTCTTCCAGGCAACCTTATTAGATAGCCGAGGAAGGTTCCCATGGAGGTCTTCGTTTGAGACAAAGTCCTGCCAGTGGTAGTTCTGTACGACTCGAAGCATACGTATATATGTACCATCCAAGGATTTTTGATGTGTATCATTCAACTCCCAACACTCGCTTCCATACAGAAGTATTGATTCAACTGTAGCACAAAAGAACTTTATCTTCAGCTTCCCGTGAGATGCTCGACTTCCAAACAGATTTATATGTTATATATACATATAGACGGAGAACTACAGTAAATTAAGAATTCCTTGCCAACATTCTGACATATTTATATACACATGCTGACTGATTATGATTGGGTGGGAGTCACAAAGAACAATAATTACCGTAGCCATTTCAATTTGTAGCACTCGGCCAAGGCTTGGTGTAAAATGGCTGCTGATCCTTGACAACACAAACCACTCAGGTGAGCAAGAGACAAGAACTCCAATTGTGTGCAGGTGCGAGTAATTTGCAACAGAAAATCTATGCGGCGGCCTGTATCCACACCTGAGGAGAAATGGAAAAAAGACTACTTCTCCACATATTTATATTGCTAATTCTGAAATGCCATATTAACCATTCTTTCTTTCTCTTAATCCCTTAAACCTCTAGCGAGGTATGGGGCCGTAACGATGTCTCTAATCCATAGGGTAATTTCCTTCTCCGGCCTTCATGTCAATCCTAAATAGGGAAGCCTACAGTTACTATTGATAGACTAAAATTCAGACAAGCAAACCACCGATTGAATCTCAAGGGATTCCTAAAGACCCACTGTTGATTGTTAAAAATGCAAGAATAAGTAATAAGGCCCCGTTTGCACTTGTTCAAAAATCTTGGCGCGGCACCCACCAAAAGTATTGTAAAAATTGTAGATACAAAATATTGGTTTAAAAATCGTGTTTTCACTTAAGAAAATCAATACTCCGTTTGTTGACATAAATGTCAAATCATTCTGACACCCGACACTTCACGTGCATGATCTGATCGCTTGGATGGTTCTTAGGCCAATCATTGGGTCAAGCAAATCATGTTCCCGCAAAATATCGTAGCTCTTCTTGGTATAATCTTTGTGTTGCATAATTTTATCATGGCAAACCAACAACTTTTATTTATTTATTTACTTTATTAGTTTCGCCTGGTAATATGTACACGGCTTGAAGAAAAAGCCAAAGTAAATACAACGTAGACAAATACATAACAGCACACGCAAAAAATGTGACAGGAAAATTAATAACAGGCAGGGAAGCCACAACAGCGTCAGCCAATTACTGTGGTCCCGGAAAATTAAAATAAGTAAAATGAAATTACATTGGTTTAAAAACAACAAGTGGCATATGATGTCAGTTTGCGGGTAGAGTTACAAGATGGACAGATTAGGGAACTTAAGCAACGACGACGGGAACGTCAATGAGAACGGCACAAAACAATAGACTTAATTACAGAATACAATAACCGCACACTGGAATGCAACCACCTGGCCACTTTTCAACCGTCGTCTTTAAGAACAGAACGTGAAAAGCTCAAGTTGTGGGGTTTTGGAGAGAACGTGAACGCCGGAACATCAACTAGCATGATCTTCGTTCGGCTTCAAAAATTAGGGTTTTTAATTTTTACTATTCGCAAACCTTCACGAATATATAAAAGAAACAAATGGATTTGACCAGCAAAGACAAAGAAACCAGGAACTTAAAAATCTATCAGAAGTTCTCGTTGACGTTCCCGTCGTCGTTGCTTAAGTTCCCTATTGTCTTCCACGAGCGGGAGACGTCAGGGTCGAACTGACTGGATAATGATTCGAGGTAATAGTTGTAGAGGACAGACTTGAATTGGTTCATGGTGAGGCTATGGGATAGTTTGAGGTCATTTGCTAAACAGTTCCATGTTCTGATTGTTCTGTTGAGGAAGGATCTCTGAAAGGCTGAGGTTTTCGATTTCCTTGGGACATAGCGAGTGACGTCTCGACTACTGTTAGATCTGGTAGTACGAGTTATAAGTACTTGTGGCGTGATGGACGGATTGACGCGGACTGCACCAGTAACAATTTTGAAGAAGAAGACCAGATCTAGTTACTCGTGCCAGTAGCAAATGGGCAGAAGGACGAGTTGTATCAATCTGTTTGAGTACAATTGATTGCAACGGAAGGGTAGGCCTAAGATGAATTTTGTGGCACGCCGCTGAATGCGCTCCACTTTGCGTATAAGTTCAATAGACTGAGGGCTCCAAACTTGTGTTGCGTAACCGAGGTGTGGTCTCACTAATGCAAGGTAGGCAGAGCGCCTTACGAGTGTGCTCTTCACAAATCTAGTGTTGCGTCTGATCAACCCCAACAATTTATTGGCCTTTGTGTATTGCTCTCCGACATGTTTCGACCATGTAAGGTCGTCCGAGATGTATACCCCAAGATCTTTCTCAGCTGAGACAAATTCGAGGACCGATTCTTTCATGTGATAGTTTGAGGTAACAGGTTTCAGTTTCCTTGATATGGGCTGAAAGGGTTAAGAGATGTTCTGTGTGAATACTGTAGAAGACACGTGCTGTTAAACTTGCTGGGACTGAAAGTCATGAAAGGGTTAAGATATGCTAGATATGTTCTATGTGGATAATGTAAGGAGAATACACGTGGTGATAAACTGGCTGGTGCCGAAAGGTATATAAAACATGTTCTGTGTGGATAATGTAAGGAGAATATACATGTTGAAAAACTGGCTGAAATAGGTATGTCATGGTATGTGTGAATTATGTAGGGGAAGACACAAGCTGTTAAACTGGATGTGGCTGAAAGGGTTAAAGCACTCAGTCGCTGGAGAAGTGAGCGGTGCCGGAGAACTTTAGTAGAGCAAAACTATTTAGTTTATTTATAGAAATTAATAAACGTTTTCAATTCTGATGACGTTGTCAATGATGACTATAGCAAAATAGTAACTAAATACTCAAGTTTATCCCAAATTTATATAACTTGAAGACTTCGGATTTTTCTATTTCCCGTTCACTAATACATGCAGTCTTTATTATAACAACCTTTTTTGGCAAGTAGGAATTATAAAATAGTTTGCTCTTCTTGGGTTGTAACTAATTTTTGTATTTTTTAAGTGAGGGACTACAATCCCGGCCAAAAATATGATATGAAACACCACCCCGCTCCCCCACCTCAATGTTGTTTGATTGACTTTCAGCTGGGTAGGAAACGAGCTAACGCGATAAATATGGCAACATTGTTAGAGGGGTAGAAGGGGAGGGGGTTCTCTGTTCGTGTTTCACTATTTTTTGTCCAGGATTGTACTAGGCAGTGCAGTTTGTGATCAGGGTTCAGCATATATTTGCTTAAAGAAACAATCGCAAAGAGGATATACTTTGTGAAAGCGTTCTTAAATTTGCCGCCTTCATTGCTTCGTTGTAATCCATACTGGGGTAGATGATACGAAGGGCCCATTACCAGTACATTTCTGATAACTTGGGTGAATTTATCACTTGATTTTAAGTGTTGAGTTTCTTAGAAAATGTTCAGCTCCTTTAATAGACTCGTACTCATTCCTTTGCTCGATCATTATAGAAGAAAACCGGGATGAGAGAACTGGGTACGAGTTGTAATGAAGTACAGTGCAGTGAGCGCGCGGTACGGTGGAGAAAGATTCAACAATCTAAGATTTGTTTACATGTATTGACACCAGGCATGTCCCATCAGATTACTGTTTTGCTGAGGAGGTAAGGACACAATCTTCATTTTATAAAAGAACTGACGATCAAAAGTGTATGCGCATTGTCTGTAAACATGTTCTGCACTTCATATTTTATGCAGCAAAGACAGATATTGGGCGGTAGTGTATTTTTTTCTGGTCCGGCGCACGTTAAGACACAATGTTTTTAAAACACAAGAGCTGGGGTGCCGATCACTTGCCGTGAGTTAACGATTTAATGTCAAACGTATTGGCATTGCGAATATCTCTTAAATATAAACGGCATAATGACTCAGTAAGCATTGTTTTCTCTGTTTTGGTTGAAGCTTTTATGGGTCCCCGCAGCTTTGTGGAGGCGGCAAAAAAGCCTGCTTACGCATATATAATAAATAAATACAATCAGATAAACTAAAAAAGAGCTTTGTGTTTTAATTTGCGTTGTTCCATTTTAAAAGGCTTTCAAGCAAAGACATCTTTGTTTTGCAGTTCTCATGTGTGTGTTGTGCAACAACAAAAAGCCGCGAGTACACACAGGGACTGAATTGTATGGCTGACATCCCTCAGACAAAGAGCCTCTTTCAGACGCCATGTCATGGCACTCAATTCCGTGATATGAATATATATTTTCCGGAAACTGCTGAACAAAAGCTTTCGTCAGTACGTGGCGCGTCACCGTTTAGATTAAAATTTGATAATCAATCAGCATGAATCGAGAAACAATTGAACATTAAATTTTTACAGCCGAAGGTTTTCGATGAAGTTAAAACCATGTTGTACTTGGCATCGAAATTTCAGGTACACCGTTTTCGCATTTATTGGTCATGACTATTTCGGTCTTACAGCTTTTGTAAGTAGTTTCAAATTCGACAGATGTACTAATATATCTCATTTACTTCATGAGAAGGTGAAAAGGTCATAAATTATGAGCAATAAAACCATATCACGCCTGAAATCCCAAATAAAAGGTAAATTGGCAGGCTTTCACTTGAGTGTCAACAAAGACCGATTTTTATCTCAGTCGCTGTTTGATTGCGCATCCATATCCACAGCAGGTTTAGGCGGTTTTTCACGTGTTTGATCTTTGTCTAGTTCTGTCGTGATTCGCTGTTTTATAAACCGTAAGTTAATTATCACTTATGTTCAGGTTATACGTTCCTTGAATCAAGGTTGATGTTCGACTTTGTGCTTAACTGTAAGGTAAGTTAAGAATTCTCATTCAGTGTGGATTGAAACGATCATGCGGTCCAAATCAGAACCCTATATATATCTATCCCAAGGAGAACCTGTCTGTGATTATGTGTACATCTCATATTTATGTTATAAATAATGTTCCTTTCACTCAGTATCAATCTTTCTGTGCATTTATTATGATCTAAATGATGTTGGCCTCCACTTTCTCTCAATTCAACAGTTGTTACAGTTGCCATAAAATATAGCGAATACATGTGTAATGATTGCGAATCAACTTCGTTTGCTAAATTCCTAAATTCTTGTTTGATTTTGTAAGATCAATCAAAGGCATCAAAGTCCGTGAAGAAAATATTGGCCTAAGCCGACATTATACACAGTCAAATCAGTTTGTTTATGTTGTGTTGATGCAGGTTTTCTGAGACTTTAAAGACTATTTAGAACATTTTGAGCTTATAATGAAAGGAAACTCGTCAAGATTTCACGGTCAATTATAGTAGAAGTAGAAATCTGCGCCATTTGTCAGCATTCGTTTTGTCAAAAAGCATTTAGTTTGTTCTTGTTGTTTATGTTGTTTATTTTAATATAACTTTCGTTCTTTCACTTCAACAAACGGCACGTTTCAGCCGTCAGCTTGACTCAGCACCATCAGCCCAAGATACAATGCGTCTTTTTTAATGAAACTATTTGAACTCGCCAATCATGAATGAAATCCAAGCAACAAAACTGTGTGACAAGTTGCAATAAATTACTCGGTATATCATACTATATGTTTTTTCTTTGCCTGACAGTCTCAGCAAGACTGGCCAAGATTCGCCACAGGCTATCAGAGTATTTATAGTCGACTCCAATTCTTGAGCATTTCCGTGATGATCGGGTATTGATTAATAAAAAATGATTTTTTCCAAATTGCCAATTTCCTGATATTAACAAATGCCACACTGAAAATTGTTCCAATTATTCAGCCCACAAAACAACCACTAGGTGTTGTTGCAAAATCTATCGTGTCCTAATGCAGGAAACAAACCAGACTCTTATTTCAAAATATATTGATAGCTGAGCCAAGAATTGGAAGACAAAAAATGTTTGTTGTGGTTTGTGGTTTAGAAAACAAACCGTCAGTCTTTCAGCACTCCCTTTGTGGCTGTGAATTTTTGTAGGACTAAGTATTTATAATCAGATCAGCGACTGCGATAAAAATTAAAAGCTGGTTTAACTGCGTAGGATCGAGTTTGTTATTAAATCAACATTTAGCCACGGAAATATAGGTAATGTTAAAATTGCCATGATGAAAGGTGACTTGTTCTGTCTGTGTTTATTGGACACAATGGATAACAGTAACCACACTGAGGCGAAAGAACTATTGTAGATCTGCAGCAACTGACAATAACAACATCAACTTCGACAACAGCAGCAGAAACACTGACGACAATTTCGACAACAGCAGTAGCATCAACAGTAACAATAGCAGCAGCAGCAACTACTACTACAACAACAACAGCAGCAGTATTTCGACAACAGCAGCAGAAACGACAACATCAACTTTGACAACAACAGTAACATCAACAGAAACATTAGCAGCAGCAACAACTAAAACAACAACAACAGCATTTTGACAACAGCAGCAGTAACATAATGACATCAACTTCGATAGCAGCTGTAGCATCAACAGCAACAATGAGAACCGGAGCAGCTACAACAACTGAAAGAAATAAAAGCACGGTTGGAATCCATCATGAAATTGAATGCCAATCACTTACTGTTGCAAACTTTTTACACTTCAATTCTCTTCCCGTTAGTTTCTATTTTGAGTTTATTTATGGTTTCATACATTAAACGATTACTGTTAAACCGGATCATTCGGAAAGCCGAGTTCATCAGTAATAAGAAGCTTTGTCTGGTTACCCTTTTATCGGTTCTGTATACGTTTGTCTAACATAATGTTTTTGTTATTTAAAAATTGCAAAGAGGTGCTTAGATTAGACATTCTGGTCATGCTCTTGTTAATTGTAAGAACTTGGATCCAGTTGCACAAAAACTGCACGTCGGAGGTTCGCTCTTACGTCTGGCGTTGTTGCGTAGTATTTCTTAACCTTTTATACTTTTAACGCCTGACTTTAAATGTCCGACGTATAGCTTCTTATCCTATATGCTTTGCACCAGTCAGAGGCCTGAAAAGTCGTTGCATATTCTGCGGTATTCCTCCCGACTTTCCCGCCATTACTTGCGAGCGACTACTAAAATGGCGCCAAAACTGAGTGCGCACACGTTTCCAAATATGGCGCCAAAGTTGTCGATCAACGTCGTGAGAGTTTCTTGTATATATAAATAAAAATAGTTTTAGAGGCATGAGAAGTGAACAAGAAACTGATCAAGAACACCCAAAATTTTCTATTTATTGAGGCATGGAATAAATTATTTATGCAAAATATATAGTAGTTATGCAATGGTTTCTCATGGGATAGGCTCGTGTGTATACGGAAAATACAAGTGACGCATGGCAAATTTCGAAACCATTGCATAACTACTATATATTGTTGCAACTGGACCCATATATTTTGGCTAACGTTCTTTGTTGTATATTTTTTAAAGGCCAGTTGAATTATTCTTGTTTCTATAAATAATGAAATTGCCATAGTTTCAAAACAAACCAAACAATGAAAGCAAGGTGATAGAAGCGGAATGGACTGATTAGGTCGCAAGACACTTCGGCGCCAAAAGCAACTTTAAATATAAACATTTCAAAATCTTTTGTTGTAAACTTTACTTGCGTGGATTAAGGATAAAATTTGAGAAAACTGTGCAACTTTATGTGGAAAGACGATCAAGTACGGCCAATTTCAACACCTCTTCTGGGACGTTTGTGTATGCATGGTGAAGTTCTTGAACCCTAACCCAGCCGCTTTTATCTTACAAAAAAATGTTGTTAAACTTTAGGCAATTTCAAATCTCATTACATATATATATATATATCAACGCATTTTCACTAGCCTGGAGACCACAGGTAGTAAACTCGCCGTGTAGCCGGCGAAACCAGCAAACGAGCTTGCTCAACACGGCAGATTCAAAGCCCAAACAGCGAGCTGTACCTCTAGCACCCAGAGTACATACTAACAGGTTCCTGTGAGATAAAGCCCTGTATACTGAAGTGGGAATATAGTCAAGGTTCGAGTTATATTTCTGACCATGGCTATACTGATCACTGCAGTACCAGATATCTGATCAAAGCCCTCAGTATCTGTCAGACAGATAAGCACAGCTAGAAATTACAGAACAAACAGCATCACGACCATCCAACCACATAAAAACTCGCGGCATGTTATGTATTGCTTCTGACCGCATACACGAGCGGTCAAACTCAATCGGCCACCACAGTCAAACGAGTTCCTACTCTGTCCACACAAGATCGCAAGAGTAGCGGATCCGGAGATAGGAAATAGTACTTTTACTGACATGGAGGACCATGGAGGTATTTCGGGTATAAAAAAGCCACACATATTATACTGAGAATGTATGAGGAATTCAGAATGGGCGAGACACTGCATGACTGACCAGACAGCGATTCGCACCGGACGAGAAATCGCCACACAGTACCGCCCTACTTTAACTTCTCAGGCTTCAGTATGGATGGATAGACAACTCTGATTTTCACTTTTCATCATTTTGATTTTGTTCCCGCTCAATAGGCGTGAATGGAGGTAAGATAGACGACAAGCCTTGTATCCATAGTAACATTGGCGGGAAAACCATTGTAACCCTATACTGGGCAAGCATTGAAACGATATTATTGGATTGTCGAACATCGGCTCGCCGTGTTTCCAGTAATCACCAAAATTGGCTGACATGCATATTCCGCAATTTCTAATGAATTTAAAGAATTTAAACAATTAATTACATCGGTATATACGTACTGTTTCTGAAATTATATTTTGTTCACGGGAACTAGTTCAACTCAGCGAACTAATTAACCATTTTGCATGCAGGTCATACAATATTTCTTGCCAGACCAGGCGCCATTTTGAAGTGGGTTCTTTCAAGAGCACGTACACAATATAACTTATTATAACAGTATATTTAAAGCACACCAGAAAACCGACTGCAAACCGAAATATCTTTCTACCCATCGTCACGACATATGATAATGACAAGCAACCGTTAGTTTTAACCAACGGAACACCTGAAAGTTAACATCCACATGCCTCTATTAATTTACCGAAGGCAAAAACTCTATAATGATATACTCCAGGTTTTCCCGTTTTACTTTCTACAACTAAAGAGATCGTCCAGCTATTTAAATTCAAATTGAGTTGGGTGCTGTCCGCGCTCTTTGGATTGTTGCTATAAGCTTCTTCACGAAAGGATCAGGAAGTCTGCGAGTCTGAGCCAATCAGTATGACATGTGTCCGAGGTATTAGTTAGCCCTTTAAAAGCGATTTACCTTCATAGAATGGGGTGTTGATTTTATTCAACTGCGCGTCCATTCTGGTACGTCGTACATATTCTTGTTAATATATAGAAGTGTTGATTATAAAATGCTAGTGTTCTGCTAGTTTTCTATACCATATTAGGAGGATTCGTTTGGCTATACGTTTAGCGGTCCTTACAACTACATATACTAAAAACTAAATCAGTACCGCGATCATGCTTGAACCAACCACATAGCAGTATTTATAAAATATTTTGATATCTGCTTTCATGAGTTACCGCATCAGATCATGTAGTGATGTGCTGTCACTTTCTCTTGGCTATCCACGAGAAGCTGTTAGTGGATGTTTCGATCAAGTATAGTGTTTATTGTGTACTGAAAACCAGGCAACTCAGTCTTTTTCATTTCACTTCACGTTAATGGATATAAGGATAACAAGTTTTGCACTAGAGCGATTGTACAGGAACAATATGAGCAAAGGTAAAGCTGAAATGGTCACCTTACTGCGACAGGCGTTATTGTATATCAGTTATGGTGAACTGAATATCAAGTACTCTCTCATTTTCATAACATATTAAACAAGAAAAAATAGATGTAGAGACGGCAGCAATGATGTGCACAAGTCGGAGGTTATAATTTTATTCCACCCAGACGTTCTTATACAGTATTTATTGCAACTCTTGAACTAAGTTCTAGTTCAGTTAAATTCCCATTGTAACTTTGGAACCAGAAATGAAGACTAAATGTAACAATTTGTGACTTTATTTTGAAGAGTGTTTTTAATCCATCCAATATGGACGTCACAGATTACAGAATCGAGTTGGAGCAAGCGTGTGTCAAGTTGAAGCAAGCGTGCATCGAGCTCACCCTCGGAAATGCGCGGTCCTCGATACCAGGCTCTTCCTGCTCATCCGAGCTAACGGAGTGGCAGGAATGCCAAATGTCCCTGGGGAAGAGGTGTGGAAGAAAGAGAAGATTGCTCTTTCGGAGCGGGTTTTACCTCAGTATCAGACCGGACGGCAGTGTCAAAGGCACCAAGGATAAGAACTGCCCTTACGGTAAGGCGTCACGGAAATCAACCGGCATAAGTGAGATGACTTTTTCTTCACCTGTGTGAAGGCAACCACGCATTTAAATGTGTGTGTAGCGCGTTCCTTTGCGTGCGTGAATGTATGAGTGGGAATAATAATGTGAATATGTAACGTGCAGATGACTATGAACGTCTGTGTAGCTTTTTCGATTCCTTTGCGTGCTTGAATGCGTGTATGAGTGGGAATGATAATGTGAATATGTAGCGTGCAGATGACTGTGAACGCTTGCGTATAGCGCGTTCCCTTGCGTGCATGATTGAGAACGATAATGTAAATGTGGAGCAAGTGTAGAGACGACTATGAATGTTTGTGTAGCGCGTTGCTTTAAATCCAATTTAAGTATAGATTTAAAAAGATTAAAAGAGCACAACTACTGGCTATACCTGTAAAAAGGATACCCGTATTTCAAACAGCCAATTTCAGTTCCTTCCATGTCGTCTTAATGTGAATTTTAGTGTGCGCAAGTGAAGGTGTGAGGGCTGTGCAAGTGCATAGAGGTGTGTTCGTCCCGGAGAATGAGTCTCCAAGCTCAGCTAGTGTGTTCTAAAGGTCGGTGAGTTGGCGGGCCAGTGCAAACTTGCGCGGAGTGAGAATGCGAGTGCGAGTTTGTTACGAGTCTAACTGCGGTTGCGAGTTTGGTGCGAGTCTAACTGCGGGTGCGAGTGCAGTTGTGAGCGTAAGTTCATAAATATAATAATAATAGTAAAAAGAGGGATCGTGAGTTTATGTGAAGTAGTAAATGAAATATTCACCTGACATTTAAATAATTGTGTTTCAGCTACCATGGAAATATTCTCAGTCGGTGCAGGGTTCGTAAAAATAGCAGGTGTAGAGACTGATTTATTTCTCACTATCGATGATACGGGGACACTTCGAGCAACGGTAAATGAACTATTTTTTCCTTTTATGTTTCTATGCGTGTGTATATATGTATGTTTGTGTCTATCTATCTATCTATCTATCTATCTATCTATCTATCTATCTATCTATCTATCTATCTATCTATCTATCTATCT
>JANSTR010221255.1:0-14480 GCA_025434805.1 Antipathozoanthus remengesaui | reverse complement strand
CACACAATAGAACTGAATAGAATACTCTCGCAGGACTTTTATGAATATGCTGATTAAGAACAACTTTATCCCTTATCTCAAACGAGTGTTTGACCGGGTTTCAAGACTCATCCACCTGACCAAATCTGGCTACCTGATTGGTCTGAAATAACATGAATAATTCATGAGTTTGAGAAATTTATATAACTTAAGCCACAGCCCAATCTTTTAGATAGTCCATTTATTGTATCCTTCATACCACTCCAATCCTTGCATTGTTTTGAGAGTGATCTGATCTTGTGTGTTCAAAATCCACAGAACTTGGTAAAATGTTGTGTTGCAACATCTTTTTGCGCTTTTTAACGCCAATCTCCAATTTGATAATAAGTCTGGGGCTCTGAAATAGAAAGGGCGCACTTCAATAATTGTAATAATTAATATAAGGAACCATCAAATATATTGAAAAAATAACCCATAACGTCATAGTTTTCGACTTTTATTTGAGTTGTCCATAATTATGTTCTTGTTACCGCAAGTTTGCTTTGGGTCTTTTAAGGCCTTTAATAAGAGCAATCTGGGGGGTCAACTTATATACACGGGAAATTTAAGCGTTTTCCCCTAAAACGTAGGGATCGACTTATACACTGGTTCGACTTATACACTACGGTGCACCAACTCAACAATCAACTTGTTGCTTCGTCCCAGGTCCCTCAAAACCTCTTATTTCCTTTTTCTCCTTCGATTGAAATTGTGGTTACAGTGGAGGTGTTTGTGAACACAAAAGAGATGAAAACCTGGCAATCACGCTAAGGTCGCTGACCTAACATACTGCATGTTCCAAAACACGTCCTAGATCTGACTGGCACTATATAAAAATCATACATGCGTTCGTACGTACAAAGCAAATCTTTATTTTAGCTGGCTGCAGGGAGCCACAGAGGACCATCTGAAATATGTCGCTGCTCGCTTCACTAGCAGCAATTATTAATATTATCGTTATATCCTTTATTAGAAACTTTTAAAGTTATTTACGAAATAATAATCTTTTATTTATGCATGATAAAAACATCGAAACCTATTTACATATCATTTCTTCTTATCATTAATATTATTATTATGTCTCGTAATAGTACATCGAGTTCGAGAAATAGCCATTGTGAAACGCCCCTTCAAATGTTGCTAGCATTATGTTAGGTAAAAATCTTAAGACTGTTAAACTGTCGCCTACGAAGATGTGGGGGACAAAATTTCAAATTTCGATCAAATATCTTCCTGACCTTCTTTTGTTATCCTTTTGTTAATGTTGTGTCAGTTTTTAACAACTAAAAATGTTTAAAATAGTTTCCACTGGACTCCGATGATTTGTTTCAAGCAGACCCGTGCTGAAAACTCAAACATAGGCTGTTTATCATAAAAAAACATGGAGTAATCTCATGTCGCAACAGAACACAACAAACTCAAACTTTGAACTAATTATTCACATGCAAACTAAAGACTGACGTTCACTTCCCATAATGCATCTCGATTTCCGGTTGTTTTCTATTCTTGGTTCATGAAAATCGAGGGAAGGTTGAAGTGTTTGTCTAAATCGTTTTCTTTTCCATATATATTTCATTAGGATTTTACACTAGGGCCATTTTGTAATTAGCTAATTTTATATCGGAGAATGTCGCCGAGAAACAAGGGTCAACTCGGCTTGTAATCAAGGTATATAACAATAATATAACAACGCGCAAAGCATCATGGTAGGTGATCGTCAGTCTTTAACTCGGCTTGCAATCAAGGCTTATGAACAATTGCACAACGCGCAAAGCATCATGATAGGTGATCGTCAGTCTTTAACTCAGCTTGTAATCAAGGTCTATAAATAACAATATAAATAAGACGAAAGACATCATGGTAGTTGATCGTCACTTTTCAAGTGTTAAGTGATTTCGGATCTCGTCTCCTCTCACACATCTTAAAAATAATCTACAAAAGAGCTTGAAATATTTCCTGGATACGAAACTAGTTGTCTTTCTAAAGTCCTCTTAAGTACGTTGCTTCTTACTTTAAAAAGCTGCTGCTTTGAATTCAGAGGCATATTGAAATGTAACGGCAAATTGTAGACTGTAAATCCAGGTTGAAATACACAAGCAGCCTCAATCTAGTATTTTTTCTCACAGATATACGATTTCAATGACATACAATGATCGTCATCCCATTGAAAATTCCAAACTCTGACCATTTGAACGCAAAGTCTCGTGTAAAGATAATTTGGTTGACCGGATCTCCAGTCACTAGCGGTCAGTTGAGATGTGTCAATCCAGTGAAACTGTCTACTTTTTTTGTCACCAACCAAACCAATCCAGACGCTGGAGAGAACTTTGTGGCTTCTCAGTTTGCTTTGCATGAATTCGATCTTCTCTTGAGTCTAAAAAGCAAAAGACAAGCTCATACTGGCATTCAACCTCGCCGTCTTGAGCAGTTCTGAGTCCTCTTTAATCTCCCAATATTGAAGAAGCTTCTTCACCAAGGCGTGTTCTGGCCTACATTTTCGAGTGTTCAAAGAAAATATAATCTACGTAAATAGTTGTTTCCATTACTTCAATTTTGAACAGTCTATCAGAGCTGCTTGACGTTATCCGAGTGACATTTCGCCATTCTTATCACTGGAAATGGATATAAACAATAACAAAGCACGCCTAGGTGAACAAGGTTCTTTAAACCACTCGGTTACGTGAACTAATAGAGTTATCATGTTTAATTTCAAAGCACGTTGGGAAGGTAGAATATAACAGTTGAGAAGAAAGTTGAGAAAATTAAGTTTGTCGTAAGTGTATCGTATATGGTATCGATGTGTGAACAATAGCAACTTACTGTTGTTCACCTTAAAGTTTAACGGATTCAAATTATTATGGATTGAGACAGACATGGGCACTGGTCACCTGGAGCAACCATAAGGTCACTTCGCTCCCTGCTCTCTTTCTCAAGCCACCATCTACGATTCCCAAACCTAACTTCCCCTTCAAGCCCCTTACCTTAAGGACTGCAAGTTGAGATCCTGACAACTGGCAAGCTGTCTTCGCGTTGTCCCAAGTTTGTGGAGCGGGTTGAAAATTAAAACAAGCAGTCCCTCCGGGCAAGCACTCTAGTGAAGTGAGTAAAGAGTTGAAAGTTTACAAGAGATTGAAAAATTTCACTGCATGTTTTTCAAACCGTTCAAAATGACCTTTTCGGAAGGGAAAGTGCAAACATAATGAAACCGTGGCCTACTTTTGCTTTTATTTCTAACTTTGATCCAATTACAATTAACAGTATACTTACCAACAAAGCCGGTTAATTCGTCTACGGCATTCTAGAATAGAATCGAATAAAAACATAAGATTATATTTCGTTCTCTGAGAAAATTCACAATTTAATAATAAATTAATAACACTGCGTATAAGTCAGTACTGATAATGATCTTAACGTCGGCTTCCATTTTTAAATTTAAAAATGGTTTGGCCGATTCGGCCAGTCACTTTTCGAATGGAACGTATTGGGTATTGGAAACTTGCCCTGGTCGTGGATGAAACCCGCTCAGTTCTTCCGAAGCGCAGGAAATTGGAGAGTTGTAGCGAGAAAAATACACGCAAGCGCCTTCTTGAGGAGCTCAGCCTTTTTGCTAGTACAGCTTAGTAATATAAGTTTGTGATGGTAAAACATTTTAGACTTAATACCTCGGGTTCGTGGTACGTGAAGCCAGGTCTGGAATAATAATGTTTCCCGCGTGTTGAACGTGTGGCGCTGTTGGTCTCGCACAGATGTAAATGACTTCCGTTAAGGGTGCGCTGTCCAAAATTGAACGACTTGCACCACGAGTCTTGCTGGCACTTTTCAGCACAACCCCATTCCCGCGAGACATGGTAGGTAGTGAGCACGTGACCATGGAGTGCGTAGTCTAACATATGATAAACAGGTTGACATAAGGCGCAGTTGACATTATCGACTTATACTTAGGCATAGCCACAAACACCGATAAATGTAACTAAAAGGAAATGAAGTATCACTAGCATACGTTGCAGACTGCTTGACAACGGTCACTGAAATATAGTTATATTAACCCTCGGACGACCAAGCTATTTTATATGGTAACAAATTAGCCCAAGGTCCTTGGACGTTCTGGGGCTAACCAAGTCGAAGCCGGCGGCTTAATTTAGATCTGTCTGCGACACAGCCGAATCAAGTAAAAGTATTACCGAAGCGTATTCGCCCTCACTGCTGTGAAATTACTGGTTTCTGAGTACATTGTTCTTTGTGCTTGCGTCACCAATGTGACCCGGCTTCTAAGGCTGTCCACCAAGAAAAATTTGTAACTACGGGTGCATTGTTCACTAGGTTTCATATCCACGGGCATGTAATCATACAAAACCCGTAGAATGTCGCTACCGTCCTCAGTTTTGAAAGGCAATTGAATAGCAACAAATTTACAATACCTTGATGAGGAGTGTAGCTAATTCCACATCTGTTAGCTGCTGTTATTAACGTAAAGCAGTGGAACATGATGGCAATGAGTTCCACAGCTTTCGCTGTTCCTTCGCGTATTTTGGGCACTTGTGGAAGCATTCTAGAGCACTTGCGTTACGAAGAAAAGCCCTTAATTAACAACTGTAGCTACAATTTGTTTTCCTAGAAGAAGAAGTAATTCCCACTGTTTGTTAGGTTTTACGATTTCAAAAAGCGACCTTTCTGGAATTCGGTATAAACGGCCATCTAGCGCCGGAATGAAACCGATGTTTGAATGGGATGTTAACATACAGTGTGGTCTAGACGAAATTTATTACGGCATATAAAGCAACTCGTTAAAAATACTGAATTTTAAGTACGTATTTCTCACCTGAACGCCGCAAATTTCTAAGTGTTATATGCTATACAAACAATACCTGACCAATTTGTTTTAAAAAGAACGGTAATATATTATTCTCACAATATATATAATTAATAGGCTGCAAAGCAAACCTTTACTTTTTCATTTTCCATAATCATGTTCTAAATTTCCATTTCATTGAATATTTCCCGAGTATCATGAACTGTGATTGGATAACAAGTGTTTCACGCGGAAGTACAGTACTCTGCAAATTATGGCACCAGAATTTTAAAAAAATAAACACCAGTGAAATCATACCTCAGACTCAGAGTCCGGAAAAACAAATATTTTTAACAAGGCTGGGAGTAAAAAGGGACTGCTAGAAATACCGAATTCGTAACATCACCGGCATCGAAGTCAAATATGAGGAGGACAGGCTTCCCAAAACCGTTTGCAGGAGTTGTAGTACAAAGTTAATTCGTTTTTCAGAGTTTAGGAAAAAATGCATCAACACACAGTCAGTGCTGGTTTCTGGCATAGCGAGGAAGCGTTGCAGCCACAGGCGGTTCCTTCGGCAAAATGACAGCTGAGTACCGGCTACACTGAACTGTCAACCTCGGACTCGCAACAATAGACGATATTCGATTATGCGCCTTTACCTTTGGCCCTGAATAATCTTAAGACAGACTGGAATATCAGAGACTTGCCGTAGCTAGTCGGGAGTACAGTTTTAAAAAACATCTTTACCAAGATAAACGGCTTCCAAAGCAACGTACCTGTCCTACTTTAAAAACAATAGATTAGTATTCGCAAAAACGAAACAACCTCCATTTTGACATTCTCGGTCCCAGGGCATTTATTCTTCTGCTCGGGCAAAATGTTCAACAATCTTGGACATTGCACGTCACAAATATCCAGCATGTTCCAGGGCCCTTGGCGCGCGGATGGCACTGGGAACGACATTGGATTCTTTACACATGTAAAAGCACGGGCATCCCATGTTGACCACCTGTAACCCAAGATTAGGGTGACCCTTCTAGTCGAGCCAAGTCTGCGTTTCTCATGTAAACGGTTCGATGTAGTTGGTAAAGAAATGTACTGAAGTAAAGTTGGCTCACCAAGGTTAGCTCGGGTAGGTGGGTGACCCTTTTAGTCGAGTCAAGTCTGTGTTTCTCATGTAAACGGTTCGATGTAGTTTGTAAAGTAAAGTTGGCTCACCAAGGTTAGCTAGGGTAGGTGGGTGACCCTTTTAGTCGAGTCAAGTCTGTGTTTCTCATGTAAACGGTTCGATGTATTTTGTAAAGAAATATAGGAAAAGTTGGCTCGCCCAGGGTAGCTCGGGTAGGTGGGTGACCCTTCTAGTCGAGTCAAGTCTGTGTTTCTCATGTAAACGGTTCGATGTATTTTGTAAAGAAATATAAGAAAAGTTGGCTCACCCAGGGTAGCTCTGGCAGGCGGGTGACCCTTCTAGTCGAGTCAAGTCTGTGTTTCTCATGTAAACGGTTCGATGCCATTTGTAAAGAAATATAGGAAAAGTTGGCTCACCCAGGGTAGCTCGGGTAGGTGGGTGACCCTTATACAGTACATATTTTTGAAAAAAATGCTGTACAGATAAATCAATTAATGTAATAAAACGCAAATTGAAGGAAGGTTGATATTAATTGTATTGCATTATGCAGAAAATTAAACCTGACTTATAAAGACCAGAGGCCAACATTTTTGTTACGGTTAATTCTTAGTGCAACAAGGCAAAATATGTATAGAGGTATATGTTAATGTTCTAGAGTGTTGGTGGGGTCGATTGAAAAATAGACTGTTTACCATTTTATCTTGAAGCTGGATTTTATTTGTTTTACACAGAAATAAGAACCTATTTAAGAATCTAGATAGGCTGAAATTGTGTTAACTACCATTTAAACAAGAACCTGTTTTGGCTCACTCTAAAAAATGTAGGTTCTTACTCGCGGGTTTGGACTGTAATTGGGCCAGATACACCATTTCAAATAAGAACATTGAAATTATTAGGAACATTGCGGCCCAACTCGCTTGAAATTTATAACCAAAATGAGGCTGAAAAACGATGAATTCAAAATTTGTATGAATTTAATATTCAGGTACAAGAAGGGAAAACCAACCGAAACAAATTATACGCATAATCATATACTAGTGAATAATAATTATCGTTTCAGATATATTGTAATAACTACTTTATATTATATTGCACTGCATGTATTGAGGACAATTTAACCCTTTAAGCCCCAAGCACGACAAAAGACGTGTTGGTAAATTCTCCCAACTGAGCTCCATACTTTCTGTAAAAGCAATTTGGGAGAATTTGTCTTTTCAACTTCCACTGTTTATTCCACTTGGAGTGATCAATTTCTTATTTCTCGTTACCAATTATATTGTTTTGTTATGAGTTATGTAAGGAGAAGTTAGATCTTGATAAATTGTTCTGGGCTGAAAGGGTTAACCAGTAATACAAACTAAGAACAAAAGGAGGAACATTTTTAGTCTGAAGTTGTCATAAATAAGAAATTGCCGGAGCCCGAGCAAAATATTATAGCGGGAGGAAGATTCACAAAATGTTTGTCTTCTGCTAAACGCTGGAGGGGTATAACAAAACATTCCACTGTAATCGTGACCTCAAACTGCAAATGACCACCTCCTCTTCCCGTAATAAATCATATATATGCATTCATTATTTATAATCTAGACGTTTTAAAACGTTTTCAGTATTATGAACCATCACGAACATCTAAAAGGTTGGTCGTAGACTGGTCAATCTTTCTGTCTCTGGGTCATTTTGTTGCTGATAGAACAACCTTAGCTGATTGACAAAAGTTTGACATCCAGAGAAAGACAGGTTTACGAGATACTTAAGCCTCGGAAAATGGTGAAGGAATAAGCAACTCATGTTTTTACAATCTCACAAAATCCTGATCTGCTATAACTTAGTATAACTATAAGCACGTTAACCAGAATGCGTATTATTTTATAAATCAAATTCTAAACCCAACGCCTTAACAAATACTGAATCATAAATGCACTGTAACGCTGCTTAGTCGCAAACATACTGCATGAAGTTAATGAAACGTCAAGCTAAGTTCTTGTTGAAGAAGTCGATCATTCTTCCGATGGAAAGCTTGGCGATGCCTTCGTCATAGTTTCTACTGAACCTGTTGGTGAAAGCATGCCCAGCATTGTACAGAAACGGTTCATAACTTACACGGGCTGCCTTTAATTTAGCAACAAGTCTGTTATAGCCAGCAGGTCCTGCAACATTCGATGTGTCATTCCTTCCGAAGTGAAGCTGGATCGGAATCTTAATGTCGGAAACGTTTGCCACCCTGTCGTCGGGTATACCATAGAACGCTACTGCGGCCGAGATCTCGGGAATTCTCGCCGCGGCTGCAAGACTGAATGCGCCCCCCATACAGAACCCTGTCACTCCAACCTTCCTACAGCCAGACGCGAGAAGGTACCTCGCGGCAGCTTGTACATCATCGACTCCCCCGTCATAGTCCAAGTTACGTGTCAGATGTATGGCAAGTACTGGAGTGGTAGCAACCCTTCCACGATATAGATCAGGTACAAGAGTGACAAAGTCCCCCTGCTTGGAGATATTCTTAGCTTGGTCTTTAATCTGTTCGTTCATTCCCCACCATTCTTGAACAACTACAACACATTTGCTCTGTCGGCTGATGTTGCCACTGAACGACCCCGGACATGGCCCGTGGATTGGATTCGCTGAGCTGAACACAACTCCTTGTTTTTCTACTTGTTCTGTTTGGATCCTTGACTGAATATCGAGTAAGACGGTGAGAAATTTGAGGATTTGAGACACATACAGCATTTTTGCATAAAAAAACAACGGAATCAAAGGGCAGCAATTGTTTTGCGCTGGTGCATCAACCAGTAGTATTAAAATATTTATTACTACAGTTCTTGCAGTGTCATGTCATGCGTGAGTGATTGCGTTGCATATATTAAAATCAGTTTGCCCGAGGTCTTTCGACCTCTTTCGGTATCGTAGACCGAGTAAGGTCAAATATTCTCCTTTAAACACGTGCAGTATAAGATAAAATGTCAAAATCTCAAAATACTAACTGCCACTTCAACAATTGAGTGGTAGGTTAAAACTGGATTTGTTATCTTGCATATCGCATTATTCATTGAATATACCTTGAATTGCATGATATTTAAAAGTTTGCCTCAGTGAACTTCTGACCGCATTGAAAGACAGTACATGACAGTACAGTCACGGACCGGAATACCAGACTCTATTTATATTTTTCAACTTCATACTTTCCCCGATTTATTAATTCAGCCTTTTATTCAACACCAACTGATTCTCCTGAATTGCCTGAAAAGAGGTTGGGAGAATTTTGTTTTCATCATAAATTGGTTTACTGTATTTAAGTGTATTAGTTTAGAGTATATCAGATATCATCTGCTTCATTCTCATAAGTGTTCGACTTTCTTTTACACAAAAGAAATATATGAGGAAAAGATCGAGTTCGTCATTGCGGAAACAATAAAATAAACAGGATAACAAGAGATTCAGCCAAACTGACTTGGTAAACTACAAAGGTATTAAAACCTAAAAAACAAAAGCGCCCTCCCTCACTGAATTTTGGGAAAATTTTGATGATAATATGGCCGGATATCTTTCAAGTGTCAGAAAGGGCCGACGTGTTGACTTTTGTGCATGTGTGTGTGTGTGGGCACTAGGCCCTTGAAAAAAATATCATGCCTAACAAAATCACCCAATCCCATCCCACAAAAATCAAATGGTCGGACCCTAAGCTACACTCAAGGTCCTGCTTTCTAGTTTCTCGAAGATTCAGTTCAGATGAATGCGCTAATATCTTGTGGACTCAGCCCACATCAAAATGTCTTTCTTATCAATGAAAGGATGTCTTTATGAACTATGAAGTAGAGTGTAGCCAGGATTTCTTGCGTGAGGGTGCTTTGTCAGCTTCTAGCGGATGTCGTGTCATGCAGTCTTTTATAAGACTGACTTCTCATTAACTGCATTTTGTGTGACCTTTTTGGATGGTGGGGGAGGGTGCACAGGCACCTTGTGACCCCCCTGCCTACGCGCCTGCGATCTTGTGAGGAGACTGACAAACAATTTTCAACTCCTTGTTCTTCGACGGCAATATGCTTTTTGCAACGCATGTATATCATCAACGCTAGTTTGTTGGCTATTTTGCTCGGTTTCCCAGAGTGGCGTGGAGGACCGTAGCCAGAAACAGTTATTACTGAACGCCGAGTCAATGTCTACTGTTAAATTATCTTTCTAGGTATGGAGGCATATGTTTGCACTTTCCCTTCCGAAAATGTCATTTTGAACGGTTTCAGCCGACGAGCCGACGTTTTAATTTTTTTCGCGCTCAAGTTTATTTCTCACCTGAGATTTTGCCTACTGCGCGATTCGCGTTTTCATTAAACACAAGACCATGTAGTGTTTTTAAATTATTTATTTATCAAGTGGTTTCTTTATTCATTTGTTTTACTGTCCCCTTCGAGAAATGACAAACGAAAAAAAAGTCTCATGGTTTCTGAATAGTGGAAAAACACGGCACGGTATATTTAATAGCAACGATTTGTCAGTGAATATATTCTTGGTAGTCTTGATAGGATAGATCATGAGATCAACTGCCGGGGATCAACTGCCGGGGATCAACTGCCGGGGATCAACTGCCAGGGATCAACTGCCGGGGATCAACCGCTGGGGATCAACTGCCAGGGATCAACCGCCGGGGATCAACTGCCGGGGATCAACTGCCGGGGACCAACTGCCGGGGATCAACTGCCGGGGATCAACTGCCAGGGATCAACCGCTGAGGAGGATCAACTGCCGGGGATCAACCGCTGAGGAGGATCAACTGCCGGGGATCAACTGCCGGGCATCAACCACCGGGGATCAACCACCAGGGATCAACTGCCGGGGATCAAATGCCAGGGATCAACCGCCGGGGATCAACTGCCGGGGATCATCCGCCGGGGGTCAACTGCCAGGGATCAACTGCCAGGGATCAACTGCCGGGTGTCAACTGCTGGGGATCAACCGCTGGGGATCAACTGCCGGGGATCAACTGCTGGGGATCAACCGCTGGGGATCAACTGCCGGGGATCAACCGCTGGGGATCAACCGCTGGGGATCAACTGCCGGGGATCAACCGCTGGGGATCAACCGCTGGGGATCAACTGCTGGGGATCAACTGCCGAGCATCAACTGCCGGGGATCAACTGCCAGGGATCAACTAAAAGTTGAAGGGTGAAACGTTTCATCTGACATTTCAAGCACTAGTCTTTCACTCTTCCTCTTTTGCTCTGACGAAGGGCTAGCACTTAAAATGTCAGTTGAAACTTTTTCACCTTCTCTAGGACTTACACACAACAAATCAACTTTTAGGTTGAACTGTCCTATCATTTAACTTACTCGCCAACGTAGAAAGCCTAGTTTGTTTGAAACTATCCTGCAAGATGACCTTGCTAGGTTTTACCAATTTTAGATAGGAAGGCCACATGCAGTTTGAACCAGTGTGTGTGTCTTACAACTATCTCAAATGCAACCAATGCGACTGTCTGCTAATGGGGAAAAACATTCTAGTGATTATGTCTGGCAGGTCTACTCACTCAAATACTTTTAGTTGGAGCTCAGTGTGGAGCATGCTTTTAAATTCTGACAGTATTTCAGACGCAAAAAAAGCAATTATTCTCTGTAACCCATTTCAGACCAAACTGTCGAAATATGTACTCTATTCTATTATACCAGTTTTAATAACAGAATTTTTATAGCCTTCAAATTAAATCCCCTATTTCCAATGCAAAGCCCCATACATACCCAGACAAATATATTATACAGACAAATATATTATACTGTAGTATCACCCCCTCGTGGATTACTTGTGATTGGCTGGGGAGGGGATACGATAACACAAGACTTAAAATTCATTTTCGTTTAAATCACATTACTGAAATTTGGAGGTATATATATGTATATTGCATTATCAGGCAAAAGTGATCTCCTATTTCTATCGTTCTAAACATGTGCTCAACACTTTTTAGCTGTACCAAGAATAATCATTGGCTCTACCTCCTATAGAAAATGTTGAATCTCTCATCAGATTAGGTTTGTAGTAGTGTATTAAACACTTCTGTCTCTATTTTATTAGTTTATTTAAGTCGTGCATATTTAGTCCATCTTTGTGTGTTCATCACCATCAACAGTATTCCCATCCATAGTTAACACCAACTTTCCTACAGTCTGGCCAGATTCCAGGTCCCTGTGAGCATGCGACACATCACACAAAGGGTATTTTGTGACCTTGCTGACCTTTAGCGACCCTTTCTTCACCCAACCCAGAAGCTGCTTCATCCCCTCCTCAAGTCTGTCTTTGTGATCAAACATGAAACTCAGGTTGAATCCCATAATGCTCTTGTTAGCTGATGTCATCTGAGGCAAGAGAAGATGATTGGTTAACCCTTTCAGCCAATCCAGTTTATCAGCACATATCTTTTCCTTACTTTATTCACACAGAATATGTTGTTTGGTTATGAGAATAAAGTAACTGGCAAACTTGGAAAGCAAAATTCTCCCAACCTGTTTACAAGCTAGGGAGCTATGAAGACAGCAGTTTACTAGAATTTGCAACACATCATATGTTATGTTTGAGACTGAAAAGGTTAACAAACCAGTTTCACCTCACAGCCAGAACTGTAACAAGAATGTTTGTTTTGTTATTGAAAAGAATAAAATTTTGAAGCCTTCACATTATGACCTCCTAAAGTCTGTTTGAGTGCTAGAAAATACTAGAAAATATGCTTTGAAGCCAACGATGGAAGTAGATTCACAGTAATGCCTTAATTCTTCCACTCGATCCAAATACTTTTGTGGCACTCAAAAATATGCACTCAAAGTTCTCGCTCCAGTTCTGGCCATGAGATGAAACCGGTGTGTTTAAGGGACTGGCTTTTGTAGATGCAAGAACAATGCTCATGTTTCATGCATGTCTTTAACAAGTCATCAAGAAAATCATGTCAATTCCAAAAACTAACTCCCTTAAGGGGGCATCCTAAAATTGATTTGGCACCACTTAACATCCATTGGTTAAGGGGTTACCCCCCCCCCCCCCCACCTCCTTAATGTCCACTATTGTTTCGGCCTTTTTATATGTTATATTATAACTTGCGTCCAATGGATGTTAAATGTCCACTGGGACCCCCCCCCCTTAATGCTAAGCAATGCTATGACACACCCTAAGAGTCCAGACTCTAAAAAAACTACCAGGTCCCAGGTTTCAATTAATTGCCATTGAATCAAATTGAACCAATTTATTTGGTTACAAAATTTCTGAAAAGACATTTCAGCCAAATGCCAAAAATAGTGAGGTGCAACTAACCTGCATTGGGTTAAACCTGGGTGTCCACAGATAGTTCCAGCCTATCTTTAGCCACTGAATCAAACCAATACTGCCAGTTCCACTCTCACTCGACCTGGGAAGCATTGTGTGAAATCCTTGAAAACATAAAATCATGAATCATTTTCAATGTCTTGTGACTGGCAGAGTTGTCACCTTTTGTTATTCTATCAAGTGTGAATGCATGGCTTCTCCAAGGCTGACAAATTAAAGCTAGTAATAATCTATAAATGAGTTCAACCCTAATTCAATATTATTTATTGTTATATAGCAAGTGTATTTTCAACTCGAATGTGTGCTCTCATTGGCTAAACCGAGGTCACATGGAGTAGTTCAAATCAAATGTTCCCCGGCTGGCAAACATCTCGAAAATTGTTGACCAGCCGATGAACATTGCTGTCGCACTGTTATGTTTGAGAGCAGGAAAATTTGTTTTAATTGTTTTAATAACTGTGGTTTATTTAGTTTATGCTATATAACAAAACACTTAATGACTACTCCCTCGAGAAACATCTGTTTTGTTTCCCTCGAATTTCAATGTTTCCCTCAACTTCATCTTGGGAAACATCGAGATTCTCTAGAAACAAAACAGATGTTTCTCTCGTGAGCAGTCATTTAGTGCATATTATTTACTCAGTATTATATTATTAACTACTTATTGACCGAAAGTGAGGTCATTACAGAAAATATCAAACTGAGGCCATGCTGTATTGGCCGAGTGATAGTGAGGTCAATGCGTTGAGGACAACGTTTGAAATTTTCCGTAAAGCCTGAACGTTCACGGTTAATAAGCATTTTATTATGTGGCCTTTATTTGGAAATGGCAACACTGTGCAAGAGGATATTTTTTACTTTGTACATCCAGGTATGCATGCGCATAGGTCATTAACAATAAATCCATAATGCCCATGGGCATTATGGGAAATACAGACCTTTCAAGAACCAATCAGAGCACTCATACTATTGTGGCCATATAATAAAGTCAGATATTGTATTGAGGCAGCCTAGTTTGAAATATTAGCCTCTGTGTTTCTGTTAGGCCCTTAATAAAGTCACCTCAACCTTCCTGATAATATATTGTAACTTGAACTTGTCTTGCAAATACAAACTATTTGTAAATATTTAATTGGTGTTGTGTTATCAGAATCCAGCTTTCTATTAATTTTGTAATTTGAGTCATATTCCTGACCTCTTTGCAGTTCATAAAATAGTGATATTTATTCTGTACTTTTTATTACACA
>JANSTR010221144.1:0-14482 GCA_025434805.1 Antipathozoanthus remengesaui | reverse complement strand
AATACACACAATAATAAGATAAACGGCCATCCGAATTCCATGGGTCAACCCTTTTTTTATTTTGTGTACAAGGTTATCTTATTTTCCATTGATTCGAGAAACATTAATCAAAACACTAAGAGATGCTCTCATTAGGAACATTAGTTCAAGTGGATTGTTGCTCAATTTAACATGTTTTGAACGGCAAATAGAAGCAAATGAACGCGCATGCAATATATACAGACCTGATAGCTGCTTGAGAAAATTGAACAGAAACAATTAATATATATTGTTGGTTGTAAGTAGTGAAAAACTTCAGAGAAGAGACGTTGGTGTCTGATTAATCTTTCCAAGGAATTCTGGGGTAGCGAAATCTTAATTTGGTTATCAGTTTTTGAGATTATTTTGATATCTGTTCTGTTTGCTGTGATATATTGATAGTGCAGATGGTTCAAATCTTTGACCGCGCAGCAGGGATGACTATGGGGCTTTAGCCGCCCCAATTTTTTCCAAAATTTTAATAAAACATATAATGAAAGTAAAATAATGTTTTTTGAACGTAACTGTAACTCCCCCCTTTCTTTCTATTTCCTCCAATTCTCTCGCAAATTCGCCTGTCTAGCCTTGGGCTCCCTAGAATGCTCGTGCCTACGGCGTTCGTTCGGGTGGAGCTATAGCTACACGCGATGAGCAAGCCATCCCAATCCAAAAAATGCTGCGCGGTCCCTGCAAATGACAATATGACAATATTTGACTAATTTAAACAAAAATCTTTCCAATTATGTGTTTTAGTGCCAGAATTGACACTGACGTAACTAAACAGTTGTCGAAAAGAAGATTTCATGGAGCTCCTCAAAAGTCCTCAGAATTGTAAAATCCTACAACGTTTACTAAGTCATTCAAAATTCCACACGGCTATCCTCACGCCACAGCCCTGATTTTGTTTCTTGAAAGTAAAATACTTTAAACGAAATTGTTAATAAAGATAATCATTTTCCCAGCAAGCTCTCTAAAAAAGTCACGAATGGTCCTTGAAAGTCCTCGCAAACAGGTCTGAGACTTAAAAAGATCGAGCCTGTACAAAATCTGATTTTCGAAAGTAAACTGTTTGTTCTGTGTTGTGTAGGGTTCAAGTACCAGTTCCTCCGGAGGTGATAGTTCTTGTGACGAATCCCGGATAAGAAAACCCAGGCTGCGAGTCTCCGAGCCGAGACTACGAACCTGTGCTCTATCTGACAAGCTTCGCGAGGACGGCCCTGTTGGTGAGCTGTGCAGTTCTGGATCTAGCTCGAGTACTAGGGAAGAGTCCTGTGACACGGTCATATATTGTGGCCCTGATGGCTCGGCCCTGAGTGATAGAGAGCTCACAGATAACGAAGCCCCACCTCCTATGGAACCAATTGCCAAACCAAACAAGGACTTGGCAAAAAGGCTAGCAGCGATCGAGAAAAACGAAACGGAAGAAGAAGAGAAGGAAAGTGAAGCCATCGCACGTCAGGTTTGCCAACCTAACAATCACATTAACAAGAACCACGTTGATGAAAACTTAATTTCTGACTCGCACGCAGAAACCGAATCGGTTGAATCGCCACCTAAGTCATTTGAAGATAGCGAGGAACAACAGGTTGATATACTGGACGAATTAGATATAGGGCAGGAAGAAGTTGAACCGGAAACGGAAGTGGGAATTACGGAAGTGGAAGTCAGTGACGAGGAAGAAGACACTGAATACAGCGACACTGACGGCAACGTGACGGAGGTCGAAATCGAGAAAACGCGTTGCAGTCCCCCCACCAAACCCAAACTAGGGACTGTACTTGTCCCTTCGAGGTTTGGGCCCAACATGGACGTGGATGTGAATATGAATACTGTGCCCGTGCCCGCGAAAGTTGTGTCGGTCAGCGTCCTCACCGAGGAGCAGTGCAAGATTGCACACCGATTCTCCAGCAGCACATCGAGTGACTCAGACACTGAGGGCGTGACGATGGTTCAGGAACCGAATTTCTCCTTCAGAACAATCGCGGCTGCTGAGAAACTTGATAGAAGTAGTTTGTCACTGAATGAACTCGGCTTGGGCGACAAAGATAGCCTTGGACAAACCTCGTCAGGATCACTGGGCAGCTTGCTTCAGGGCAGCACTAAGTCGTTGGATGAAACTGGATATTTTGGTAGAAACAGTCAGTTTTTGATCGAGTCGATTGAAAACCTCGATAAGAACTTTGATGGCCCAGTTGGCGAGGCTTTGCATCTTGACTGGCAAAACAAAAATATCAGCGATGTTGAAATCGACGAAATTACTGACAAATCCTCTGTTAGTGAGATGTTGGTTGAGGAAGATGGACACTGCGACGCGACCACTCATGTGTCTATCAAGTCAGTAGAACTCGACTTGGTTCAAGACAGCGATGTCCATATTGATGATAGAAAACGACGCTGTGGAAACGACGAAACAGTCATTCCTGCAGAAAAGGTATTTGTCTTAACTGACAATCAACTGAAGAGCGACGGCAATACGGACTGTAATGGAACGTCTTACATTGATAAACATCATAAATACAGAATTGAAACTGCCCGGTTGGTAGAACAGTGCCAGCCTCTACCCTTTTCCAACAACGAAGAGTCTTGCTATGTCTTAGGTGAAGCCGACGAGTATGCATATGACTACAACGACCTGTTTATGAGTATGAAGGACGAGGAGGAGGAGGAGGACGACGTCATATCGGTAAATGCTTATCTTGCCGGTGACATCGATGCAACAGATTATCCTCACGATACTGCCGACGATGATGGCCTCGATGAACAGGCTTATTCTGCCGATGAGGAAGTATTGCAGGAACTAGAGACGACTAAACGAGAGATCATCGCAGATCCGAAATCCGCCTCCACCAGTCGATCCAATTCGGACGAAAGCACCGCTGAATCCGAACATGAAATTCCCCGCTCACCAGCTATGGAAACTCCTATGAAACTCTTCTATCACCTCGTGCCTTCGCCTCATTCTTCTTCAAATGAAGACTCTGAGGCAGATGATGCGCAAACAAGCAGACAGTACGAAATATCCGTCAAGTCGTTGTCTCCCATTCCGGAATGTCCATCTCAAGAGGATAGTGTGGTTACTTCTGTGGACAGTCTGAGAACAGACGATAAGAGAGGCAGTTGCACATATAGCATTGTTAGTGTAGAGGTTGATGACACTCAGAAGGCCGTTGTAATGGATGCAGATAGTCCTGAACCAATCGAGGATTCAAAAGAGCTCTTCCGTTCTCTAAACCCTGATCCTGCATTAATCAAGTCACTCCCACCCACCAAAAGGGATTTGAGATCTTTGCTCGAGAAATTCGTGGCAGAGCAGTTGAGAGAGTGTGAAAGCGACGATAAACCGCGATCTCGCTTATGGTCATCGCCCGTTGTTTGCCATCCTTTGCCAACGTATCCTGCAGAGAGAAAATCAGAAATGCAGACGACGGAGCACTGTGCCACTCAACAATTGGGCAGTGATGACCAAATGTTGCCACCATTAACTCCCCGGACAACACGAGTGCGACCGATTACTCGCTCTCTGGCAAAGAACTCAGAGGAAGAGGACGTAATGCTTCCTCCTCTAAAACCCGAGACAGCTCTTTCGAGGGGAAAGAATCGTTCATCGGCGTCAGGAAGCAGCGAAAGCGAATCGCTAAAGCCTCCGATTAATCCTCGACAGCCAATTGCACGTTCAAACAGAGCAAGAGTTATCCGCTCAGCTAAATTGCAAAGCAAAATTGACCAAAGTGACTGTCGCAGTGATATCGTTCCATTCTCTGGCCGTAACCTGCGCAAGCACGAGTTATTGGACGGGGAATCGAGTGATAGTTCAACCGCAATGACTGAGCCTTTGAACTTTGATGTAGTAAGAAAGAAATTGCCTCGGCCTCTTTGCCACTCAGCTCCTAGAGTTTATTCTACTTCGGTGGATGGGTCACATCCAAGTGTGATTTTTCTTGGAACTGATGAAGAAAGCGAAAAGCCCAAAAAGAGAAATTCTGATTCGCAAAGGCTAAACGTAATTACGAAAACAGAAGGAACTGATAGCCATTCTGATACGGAGGGACGAAGCACAAGACAAAGTCGGGTAAAATCAAGAGAATCGACGGATTCGATATCAAGTATTGTCCGCTTGACATACTGTGGTTCAGTTCTTTCTAATTCTGAAGACGAAAACATTCCAGATCTACCATCAGCTCCAGATGAACCATCGACCCCTTTACAAACAATAAGCGTACGTGCTCCAAAACTAAAACCAAAGTTAGAGAAACCGAAACTAGAATTTCTTGCTATTCCTTCGAAATCACCGTATGCTCCACAGGATGAGTTTAAATTACGGTATGGCCATCGGAGAACTCCTCCAAAGATAGTGTACAGAATTTCTGGTGAATTTGTCCCTCCAAGCTTAGATGAGCCTGCGCGCACTGTGACTAGCGATGGCGAGCGTCTCTACAGACTATCAGGTGAATTTGCGGCGACAATTGTGACCACTTCTGGTTCACCAACAGAGACGGTGTCCTCAGCCATTCAGGCATTAGCAGACTCCATGGCTAAGGCCTCCAATCACAGACTATCGGGCGATTTTGTCGCTACGGTTGTTGCCGAGACAACTGAACCTTCGGAGCCAGTAACCTCTGAATCTTTCCAGGATGTTTCGCGGTCAAGCAGCGCGGATTCGAAACGTGCTTCTTTAATGTCAGCGGTTTCGTCGTGTAGAAACAGTCGGTGCCGCAGCACTGAGGTGGTATGGACAACACTTGAGCCCATGGTGTCTGATGCGCAGTTGTCAGCGGATGAGCAGTCCATGCCAGACACGCCAGCGGTTGATGTAAAGGACGAGCGTATGGAACAGATCAAGTTATACAGGTGGGACATTTTTGCTTTTTCATAAATTGACTATAGTGTATGATGATTTGGGTATAAGTCGAATTTTTGTACTGCATAAAAATTTTCCAAAACAGGAATTTTGATCAAGTTGAAAAACTTGCGAAAAGCAACGACACAAGTAACCAGCTCCTCACAACTGCCATGGTGCCCTTGTGAAACAAGTATTTTGAAAGTTGCATGTCATGTTATGGATGTTGGGTATCATATTGTTATTTGTCTCCGCAGAGCTAAAGAATTTGGACAAGCACAAGTAGAATTGTAACCATAAAATAATATTTTCAGTTAACTCACATCACGTTTTGTGACTTTGTAAATATCTGAGGAGATAAACTTGGCCTCTTCTTCCATTACACATTACAGGCGTGACCGACGGTCACTCAGCTACAGCAGTGGCCACGCTAGTGACAGCAGCGTGACAGATTCTCCAGGTACAAGGGCATCGCGTGGTCGACCTCTGACGAGATCAAAATCAGGTACAATAAGGCACATATATTTTCATTAAGTGTACAAACATTGCTATGTGTCCTAGCCGTGGCGAGTACTCAGTGTTTTATTACTTTTTCGTATAAGTGAAATTTTGATGTCTTAATCCTTTCGCTGCTTGATTTGTCGACTGAAGTGAAAACAAACTCTTGTTTACTCTTCCCAGCTTCCTCTCGGTCAGACGCGGCCAGTAGCAGTGGGTACGAGAGTATGCGTTACGACTACAGTCACGCATCGAGTGACAGCTGTAGTGAGAGGGGCTCCTTCACTTTAAAGAAAAAGCGAGGTGAGTTGCCGGAATTAACGACCTTCCTTCTTCTCGTTGTATCAGAGTGCGTGGATAGCAACTAAAAATATCAGTTATAAGTTGTAAACGTGGTACAAGTTTTTCAATCCATCCGTCCACTATATAAACAGGCCAAAATGTCTTTTCAATAAACAAGCAAAGGTTTATAGATTGTTTTTTAGTAAGATTTCACAGCAAAACCTGTGAACTCAGTGTAGGGTTTCTTGGTACAAGGCAATGCAATACAAGCGGCTCTTTTCTCTTTCGGTTGTTATTCAAATTCCTTATACTTCTGCCTAAATCAGTCTTTTCACCGAAATCTGAACCAGGCCTTGTTCAGTGTTCACATATTACGTGGTCGCAGTGTGCATGTGGAACATATATTAAGTATTTTAGGCAAAGCAATTTGGGATCACAACTTGTTTCCACCACGCAAAAACTTGTCTGAGCCTGCAGGCTTCACTTTTTTATTAAGGGCGCGTTCATTTCGGATATTCTCATTCCGGCAAGGAAATATACAGGAAAGATTCTGTTCATTCTCAATCTGCAACCTAGTTTTTCGGAGAATCAATGGCTCCCAAGCGAACGTGATTCAATTTATTCGGGCTTTTCTCATTCCGGTATACTCCTTTACTTCCATATACATTAACTTCTTACATCCATTTCGAAGCCAAGTGGCTCATTTGGACGGAGCTTATCCCCGGTTACCGAGATAAGAGTACATGACTTCCCCTGGACAGGACACTAATCCATCCCACGATAGCTCCTAGCAGATGCTGGTACCCATTTACACAAATGAGTCGACTGGAAAAGTCGAGGAAAGTGTCTTCCTATAGACTTTCTGCAAATTATTACTGTCTTCCATTGATCATAGATGTATACTATTTGCACCAAACCATCTGGGTGAGAATTTTCGACGAAGTTGAAATAGCGGGAAAATTGGTAAAAGGTACGCGTGTTTCCCGGTGTGACGGATAAAGAGCGGGAAACTTCGTAAATTGTATGTGCGTTTCCCGGAGAGACCGATAAAGAGCGGGAAAATTGGTAAATGGTATACGCATTTCCCGGCGAGACCAAAAACAGCGGGAAAATCGGTAAAAGGTACGCGCGTTTCCTGGTGAGACCGATAAAGAGCAGGAAAACTGATAAAGGTAGGCGCGTTTCCCGGTGAGACTGATAAAGAGCGGGAAAATTTATAAAAGGTACGCGCGTTTCCCGATGAGACTGACAAAAAGCGGGAAAATTGATAAAAGGTACGCGCGTTTCCCGGTGAGACCAAAAAGAGCGGGAAAAACTGATAGAAGGTACGCGAGTTTCCCGGTGAGACCAATAAAAAACGGGAAAAGAGGAATATGTTCACACTACATATTCTCCGGAAATTTCCAGATTGTCGTGCACCGCTGTGTTCCAGCTTTTCCGTGTAACTAAATGGCAATATCCCATGTCTTCACACTCCAGTTACAATGGCTTGTTGTGCATCTTAACAGGCATACGAAGACGTAGCAAGTCAGAGCCGCCCACTTCACGGAAATCATCCCGTAATCGCTGGTTCAGCAGAAAATCATTCGAGGAGCCGGTAAAGATAAAAGTTTACGAAGTGGACGATGTGGAGACCATACGGGGAGCAACTGCTGCTATGGATTCTGAGGTAAGAACTTTCTCTATTAAGGATCAGCGTCCCAGCTAGTTATCAGTACGTAACTTCCCCTTACATCATCAACACAGAATGTACTGCTTTGTTATGAGAATAACGTAATTGATCAGACACAGCAAACGTAGATGAAAAGAAAGATTCTCCCAACACGTTTACGAGGAAGCTATGGGACATATTAGGAGAATTTAGCAATATACTATATGGGTCGTTTAGGACTGTAAAGGTTAAGCAGATATGATGACAAAAATAGAAAAAGTTATTTACTAATTGCTTATGAAAAAGAAAAATCAAAGGGCTCCTTTAGTGAGTCATCTTATCCCTGCATTAAATCCTTTATCGTTTCAATTAAAATTTAATTTCTTATTCAAGAGCAAGAACTTTCAATTTTACTTCTTTTGCATACATGATACCAAAATTGTTTCATGAATACTAAGCATTTTCGACCCATTTTGAAAAAATAATGCCCTTCTAAATTTGACTTTAATTCTTTACACATACAAAATAAGTAGCAACCAAAATACATTGGCCATACTGTCCCTGGGCCTGCCCCTAGCTCTCTCGACTCTTGTCATGCTAAACCCAACTGTGCGTTTAAAATATTAAGGGTACGATGAGTTGCAGAGTGGAGTGGTGAAGCTGGCAGAGTGTACAACAAGAACATTCTATTTCATACCAATATAATCAATTACATCATAATGGCAGTACAGCAGACATTAGACTTGCTACATATAAGTTGACTCGCATATTTTAACTATGTAGGTGGTGATTCAAAATCAAAACAGCAAGCTTGAAGTGCTCGAGTGAATCGAGGGAGCAAGAGCAAGATGACTTGTTCAACTTGCAGCATGCGAAATCTTACCAACTCAAATCCTATAATTTTTTTGATGATAGAAAAAACATGACATGACTACAGCCATAAATGCAACAAGTGGTATCAAAAAACTTGACTTTTAAGACTCATAAAGGCAAATATCACGTCAAAGCATATCATATCTCATAGACATTGTTTTAATGATCTCGGCAACTGATTAAAATAGGACAAAAATCTTACTTTTCTCATTGCACCATTTGTGCAATATAGAATTAGAAAGGCAAAAACAAAATATGATCATCAAACACCCACTGTTTCACTGGCAGTCAATGAATAAGATTAATAAAATTATGTTTTATCCTTATATTTAGGCCTGGAATGAGTACAAATATTCTACCATATTACACATTTTGAGTCAATATTATATTGTAGCAAATTACATGTGGTTTTAGCTGTTTCCATTTGCAAAAATGAGTTTTGAAAGTTGGATATTAAATATTTTACTCATTTTACATATTAGACTAACTATAATTATAGTTTTAGACTTGTCTAATACTACATGACTCAAAAAAAATATCCAGCCAACTCCAAATGGGTCAATCCCAGTTGGAAATGACCAGCCACCCCTCCCTCAAGTAACGATTAAGACTAAGGTTTGGGTTAGGTTTAGTTTAGATTTAAGGGAGGGGTGGGTTGGTCATTTTCCAGAAGCCAGGATTGATCCCTCCATAATTAACCGTCTAATAAGATATATTCATATGGCAGAACTGATTCTTCTTTCTAATTTCCTGAATTCTGATACCTTACCCATTCAGACTTTCACCTGCACAGGACTTACATACCGTAAAAGCTCATAAGAAATATTCAGTGATTGTGTATATCAAAAAGTACAAGTCGTGTCAGTTGTTTCTACATTCCATCATTTTAGTGGCATATTTGAGTAAGTGTGTGACAACAATAATGCTTGTCAAACTGATTTCACTGGAAAAGTAATTACATTTACCATAATTTTTTTTGAAAGTTTGACTACCAGCCACAATACATGTTTCAAATCATATTTTCAACTTTATAGTTGATTTTAATTACTACACAATATAGATATATAGATAATAGAAATAGGTAGTATGAATGAAGAAAAGCTCAGTCAGTAACAAACTCAGACCCATTCCTCTGTGTCCAGTAACTGGATCTGAGTCACAGTCAGTGGGTCATGTACTTCTGTACCAGCAAGTGCTCCCAAACTTTCAGGGCCCGGTTGTTCAAAGCCTGATTAGCGCTAATCCTGGGTTAACTCTATAGGTTTTATTAGCAGCTAATCCAGGTTAGTGCTACTCAGGCTTTGAACAACTGGGCCCAGGAGGCACAAAAAATTAGCTGGACTCTTGAACATGGCCAATTGCCAGACTTCTTCTTCTCCCTCAAATAAGATTAGGAAAAATTGTTTTCATTTCTTTAACTTGAACATATCATAATCCTGTTACTTGGTTTAAATGTATATATTTTTAAATTTATGTACAATGGTGAATGCTGCACTACTGAATCCCTGTGCATAACTAACCAGGCATTGTATAAGATATATTTATCATTACATTGACACACGTGCGAATGTTAAAAGTTTGACAACAGAACCTCTAATTGCTAAACTACAATTTCGCTTTTTTAAAACGTTTTGTTTTAAACTAGACAACAAGCACAACTTTGTAGGATGGAAAGTGCAAGCATGAAAACGAATTGAGGTTTTACAATTAATACAGACATTTGACATGCAAGAGACAACATACTACTGTATCAGTCCGAGCTAAAATTTAACGGCCGTAATTATTAACTCAATATTACAGCGCTTAACCATTAGCTGCGCTCTGTTTACTAACCTCAACCATGTTGGAGTTTGCCAGATAAAGCCTCAAGTTTGCGTTTAAACAGGAATATTATTACAGCTTTTAAAATGGTCTGTGTAAAAATTTTAAAATCGCTAAATTGCTCGCCCCAGTCCTAAGGGGCCGACATTTAACTTTTGAGGGGGAGGGGGAGGTGGGCTTTTTTTGAAAAAAAATTCTTACATGGCCCTCGGGGCCAAATAAATTCCAGCAGCAATAGGTTCTATATGTTCTATAAGTTCTATATGGCAAAAACATTCTTGCAAGCCAAATGCCTTGGAAAAAAAGTCCGGCTGACCTGAAAAATCCCCCCCCCAATCAAAAGTTAAATGGTCGGCCCCTAATGGATTTGTTTTGCCGGGAGACTCCCTGTTTTTTTCTCTTTTCTCCCTGTTTTTTTTTCAAGATTCAGACAAGAAGTGAAAAAAGGGTGAATTCTACTGCCTTTGCTTCACCGCTCAAATTGCTCACAATTCAAGCAGCGGTATTTTTTCTGTTTCTTGTTGTTTTTAGCTTTATCGCCACATTACCAAAAATTGGTTTTGCTCGTCTCAGACGACCGCTAATTCGAGCACTACTTTGTTGATAAAACGTTGTTTGAAATATCTTAAGTTTGTCTCGAAGGTTGTCTTTGATGAGGCAATTTATAAAATCTCCCGACTTTTCACAGATTCTTTATCTTGCAGTCCACCTCACGGATTTTTAACTCTGAGGGGTTGGTAGGTCTGACGATGTTATGTTTTATATCGTGTTATAGGATATTGAGGAAAGGAGAAAATGCATTCGAAATCTTCGACAAAAGCAACAATCGTTAAAGGAAGAGCTGGCATTGGCGAAGAAAAGACTCATGGAGGATCAAAAGCGATGGAGCTTTGGATGTAAGATTTTCTTCTCATTAGTGAATTAATAGTTTTTCTCAGTGTGTGCAAACTAGAATGTGGAATGTGCGTCTTTTCTAGACAGCTAGCTACATATGAGCCGGATCTCCATATATCTGATCTCTGTCTTGGTTTTACGAAACTATTATTCTATTAAAAACTGCGAAACAATTTGTGATTTATTTGTAGTCAAATAAAACCCCCACCCTCCCCCTAACGGAAAGATTAAGAGAAAGTGCCCTATTGACCAATATCGTTGCCCTAGAGTAAGGGGTTTTGACACTATATGAACCACAGGCACGTCAGGCAGCCCTAGCTTTGATATGATACTAGATATGTACTTCGAAATTATAAGACTTTGTATTGGGATTTAGCGGAGAGTCGAAATTATAAGACTTTTGTATGGGAATTTAGCCGAATTTCAAAAATGGAGAATATTGCAAATTAAGTGTACCTACCTTGAGTTCCCATTGTATTTGTGTGTTGCATGCATTTTAAGCGCGATCTGATGCCGTTTGACGTAATTTTCCTGAAGAAGTGTTCCCCGTAAGAAATACGGGAAGGCAGGTGTCGAGATTTCTCCAAGCTACGAGTATCCGGGGAACATTTCTTCAGGAAAATCACGTCAAACGCCTCAGATCGCGCTCAAAGGCATACAACATACAAATAGAATGAGAACTCAAGGTAGGTATACTTAATTTGTCTTACTTCTAATTTCGAAGTACATATCTGATATCATATCAAAGTTTGGGCTGCCTGTGACTGAATTAGGGGGATTTGATAAGCAACAAAAGAGAATGGTGTCCAGCTAAAGAGATTAATGTCTTACGTTGATTGGTAATTGTGAAAACTTGTATGAGTGAACTTGCACAAATATTCAACCTTCGACCATGCCGGGGATTAAACCTGGGACCTTTGGGTTGGGAATAAGAGATTTTACCACTGCGCCAACCCCTCCGTTTTGCTGTAAGACCGCAAATGACCCAACCTTGGGGGGATTTGACACAGTACTTTGCCCGAGTGGTGAGGCATTTGATAACTTTGACTCCTAACAACTAAGTCCGAATCTCCCACCCTCGCCCTTGGGGTGAGATGGGGCTTTCATTTGACTGGTGCATAAACAAAGTGATATGAAAAATAATATTTCTAATCTCGTTTTTTTTATCTTCTTATTACTAATTCCATGTTCGTTTCCCACTGCAGTGCGGGCTGACGGACGCTTTGATTTGGACGATCCGAAGTTTATCGAAGCTCTTGAGCTGGAAAACACGACATTGGAAAAGCGAATACAGATCTGCAAATCAAATCTGATGATGCTTACGTCATTTGACGTGGTTGTGACGTCAGTATGATCTGTTTACAGGAAATATAAAGAACCCTATACACCCAAAGAACTTTAATATGAACAAGAGTTTAGTCTTTCGGTTCTGTCGAGTGTCTGTGCGGAGATTTCACAACGATATACGCATATATAGACGGATTGCAGATGACGTCATTGTAGAAGAACGGGAAAAGACTGGGCCTGAGTTTGAACAATAAATTAATCTGAAATCACTATGATTTAGAGAGACTTCCGTACGGTATGGTGGGGCAACTGTCTCGGTCACATTATTTAAAATATCCCAACAAACATCTAACTTTTTTGTTCTTGTGATGTAGTTTATTGCTTTACATAGCAATTTTAAGTAATTAAAACTAATAAAGCGGAAAGCGAACAATAACGTCATCAATCATTAGAGAAGCATCTATAAGGTGACGTCATCAGTCATATGGCCCATATGAGGTGAAAGTTTTGAGTCCTATTTGGCGACGAACACATTTTGGCCGCGTGATTTGAGGGTCCGCGAGCGCGTTCTAGATTATTTTGCCGCCCAATGGGACCAACATGGGTAGCTACCAGTGCATAAATCAGTTATATATGTGTTTACATTACCAGAGTTACCATCGAGTACAATCCATGAAATAGTTAAAACAGATTTGGTAAGTTCGGTTTTAGTTTTGGTTAACACTGTATTTCTTGGCACAGCTAAATTATATGATTTCAGTAGTTTCAACTTCCAAACCGTCGCACCGAACTAGATTTTCAGGTGTGACCCGTCTAAACTTTGCTCTGTATCAGTGTGAGCAAAAACTTTTAGAAATCATTCCAAGCGAACTTACCATTTCTTATTTTAGACTTGACTGGCACTGACTGGATCCTTGTATATTGAACCTTGTTACGGTGTTACCAGCGTAATTGATCAGTACATAGAAAGACTATACTCAGACAGTTCATAATATATTGCCCTGTTAACAGTAAGCTCTTTGTGTACAAACAAACGTCAGAGCCAGCGATATTTTTATACAATTATGTATCGTCAGATATCTTATTTTTGTTCAACAAAGACGTCCTTTAACCTAAAGATATCAGCAGTTATCTAATATTGACTTGTATATAAAGACAATATTCAATATAATAATATATATGGCTTTCATATTGAAAGAAATATCAAAGTAATATGCGATATTCGGCCTTGCAGTCTGCACCCCATGGCATTTCCCTTTGTAAAAACATTCTAAGTTAGAGGTAATTTAGGCAGCTATTTTTTTCCCAACATTCCTTGTAGACTACCTGGAAATAATAGTAGCTATTATACGAGATGTAGAAATTCAATAGCCGCAAAGTAAAAAGGCACAGTTTTGCAAATGACAGAGAAATAAAAGAATAAACAACATTAACTTAACTCGTGTGGTGTGTGGACCCTTGTCACGTGATAGTCAGTTGTCTGAGTCACGTGTTGTAAGTTGCTAGTCACGTGACTGGCTTTCATTCCTGAAGAAGACCGTAGGTTGCGGTCCAAACGTCCAATCAAAGTAAACTTTTCCAGTATATATAAGCTACTGGATGAGTAATAACTGCACTTATTTTTTATTTATGCCATTGCATTATGTCTTATTAGCAGTACGGAAACCGCGAACGACCATGAATTTGCATGTTTTTGCGTATATGGGTTGCCTACAGCGAAAATATACATACATAAATATCGACACGCGAGTAAGTGCGTGAGTTCTTGGGTACGCACGTGTGTCGGTGCGTGTGTTTCACATGGCTGGGTTGGAAATCGTGTGCTTCGCCTCGCGTTTATGTACGTTTATCTGCCTGGATTCTTCTGAACTGGGATTCGTTCACTTTGTGTTTTGGAACCATTTTCATAATTCAGGAAAGATATTCATTTATAAATTGGAGATGTATCCGTTTACCGTATAAGCTCTAATAAGCCCCGGGGGGGGGGCTTATTAAATTTCGGGCCCTCTTGAGGGGGGCTTATTAGAGAGGGGGAGAGGCTTATTTAAAACTCGTTGACAGACAGACAGAATTGCATTATGGAGTTTGAAATGCGGCTTTTTAAAATAACAACTAGGAACTCTGGCGTTATATAACGCGCACAATTTAGAGGTTGAAAATATCAAAACAAAGAAAATCTAATTTTAACACAGTATGCCTACTGTTTTAACGCTCACAGCGCTTTTTGACGAGCTAGGAAGGGGAGTGGGGGGTCTTATTAGAGAGGGGGGTTTATTACAAATTTGAAGCTCTAGTGGGGGGGGGGGCGTATTAGAGCTTTT
>JANSTR010221033.1:0-14488 GCA_025434805.1 Antipathozoanthus remengesaui | reverse complement strand
GGTTACAGATATTGGCCCTGCTGTATCGAAAAATAGTGGCCCTGCGAACGTGCATCACGTGATCGTTTCTGACCAATAGTATTGCGCGTTTTCAGTATGAAAATTATTGTTGAATTATAAGACATGATATGATGTGGTATGGTATGATATATGATGTGATGTGAAGTGATGTGATATATGACATGACAGTACATGATATCATATGGTATTATATGATATCATATATGATTTCTGATTTTGATAGTCTGTCATCACTTGTATACAATTCGTTACAGATACAAAGTAACAAAATTGGAAAACTGCATACTCAAAGAACACCATTTACTATCATGTAAACCTGCTTAAGGATCGGAAATATATACTCGCTTTACATACCATACGAAATATTTTACTAACTTTGGCTATTTTAGAATTTTGGTGCAAACCACGTTCTGCAAAAAGCACAAAAAATACAACACTTATCGTCACGAAAACTTTGACATTATATATCGATATATCATAAACAAAGACTCCAATAATTTATTTTCTTAAAACGGTTCATTTTTAAAGTTGTCTTAATCATATGACGTGGATTTGGTGAATCGTAGTTTTGCCACGAGTCTAATTCATCGTGAATATATAATACTGCAGCGAGATCAGGCCACAGGCAATCCACAGGTGTTTAGAATGAAACACGTTCAATAAAATGGTGTCAGTAGCATCGGATCATTGTGATTTGTCTTCTTACGTTAATACATTTATAATCTTGAACCCGATAGCTGTGAGGCCCGTTAATTCACTGTACAGTCTTTATAGCTTATGCCGTTGTTGCTACCGTCTTCTATTTTACAACTTATTAGAGTGCTGTATAAATGATTTCGAAAAATACTCAATTGACCACATTAATTGCAACATTATTGGTGTTCAGTCAAAACTTTAGCTGTCGGGATATTTCTGTGGAAATAATCTTCCCGCAGATGAGGATAGATACAGATAGCAGAACCAACACACCACAGTTATACTAACTGTACTTTTGTGCTCTGTGGGAGACCTGAGGTCGACGCCGCAAAACAAATCTTCCAGAAAGTCTCATGTTTAAAATAAGGCAGCAGTTTCATATTCCATCATACTAGCATAAATACTATTATCATACATCGTTAAACTGTTTACAGGAAAATTGTTTAGCCTAAAAAGTAAGCTTTCGGCTAAACCTCTAGCCTTGTTCAATTTGTCCCCCATCTGGCACAACATACAGCGGATGAGAGTATCAGAAAAGAACCACGTGCACATAGTTGCTAGGCCCATGTAACCTCGCTTCCACATGAAAGCGAGGCTACAACAGTGTGAATAGGGCGAAAGCTTACTTTTCAATTTTCCTGTAAACAGTTTTTAGATGTATAATTGTAGTAATTTCCAGGAAAGACGAATATTCATAATGATTCATAAATGTAATATATTTTTACCATAAATGTAACACTTGGTTATTTTACACCTTATGGCAAAAAAACCCACTTAAAAACAGCTTATGTTTTTATGGGGCATTCAATAGTTTTTGACGTCACGTTAAGACCGACGTCAGGTACGATAATAGATAACTAAGTAAATGGATGATTCGTATTACATTTATGGTTTACTAGTATCACACTTATGGGTGATACGAGAACTACAGTGGCATGTTTAAAGAATGTTTAAACTCTGTCAAGTCGATCTTCTTCCTCGGACCAAAGTACCAACCACTGCTGATGGTAACTCAGTTTACACCTCAAACACATAGCAACACCAACAGCTGTTGATCAAATTCCTTACCATCCAATCCAGTACTCGTCCAGTGTGTCGAACGAGTGTGTGACTGTTACTACCTAATGTTTTGTGTAATTATACATCTCATCAGCTTATGGGCTTCGACTGCACGAGTTCCGGCTCTGTCGCACTCAGTTCTCAGTGAAATACCTGTAAGCAGCCTTGTGGCTATATAAGTCTGTCTGGTTGATCAGACCAATCTGGTCCCAAACTCCTTTGCGACCCTCTGGTTGGGTCCACTCTACTGAGAAGCACGGGGTCTTCTGGAAGTTTCAGTAGAACCGAGTCAGACTTCAGGAGATGTAAAAATATTCCAACTTGTGACATGACGTTCAGGGTTCCCAGCGCCAGATTAACAGCATTTTCCGATTTCGCTTGCGGTTTGTTGGAAGGTCTCAGGATGTTGGGACCAAACACGGTAGCTAGATTGTTCAAGTTCATCTTATTGGTTTCATGCATCTCGTCAACCCTGAAAATGGACGTTGCATTGATTGGTATCATTTATCAAACGATGTGGCCTACAGACCTTTCTAACACATTGGAAACCTGATGTTAGCAGTCAGTACAGGTAAATACCAGAAATTGATAGAGCATATCAAAGTTCGTAATTTTGAATGTGAGGCTTGGTGGTGAAACTGATCAGCAAAACGTCATCATGCATAAGGCCTGTTGAGCATTGGACAGGCTTCAATCCCCGTCTGGCACCCATCTAATACCAATTCTCGTACGTTCTCTTATAAAATTTTGAGGTATTTTCTTGTCTTGAAAACCTCACTAGTGCGACAGTTTTCAATATTTGGCCCCTAAAGTTTCAGTATATATCAACTTTGACCTGTTCTTCTGCCGGTATTTATGAAGTGCCAACATCAGGTTTTCAACTGACTCAAAACACGTGAGAAGGCAAGATATTCAAACCCACTACTCTTCAAGTAAATGATTTATTGAAACATGTTTTTGTTTTATGTGTGCAACATTTACCATATTATAAGGAAATAGCCCACAACGTTGTCATGTCGTCCTATGCTTCCGGATGTGTATGTCGGATGTCTGTGCAAATATGATGTCGTGTCTGCACAAGAACACGTGTCTGTACTGTATATATGTATACTGTATATACACACATGCCTGTGCAAAAACACATAACGTGTCTGTACGAATACACGTGCCTGAATGAATACATGTGTCTGTACGAATACAAGTGTCTGAATGAATACACGTGACTGTACGAATACAAGTGTCTTAATGAATACACGTGCTTGTACGAATACACATGTCTGAATGAATACAGGTGTCTGTACGAATACAAGTGTCTTAATGAATAAACATGTCTGCGCGAATACACGTGTCTAAATAAATACGCGTGACTGTACAAATACACGTGTCTGAATGAATACACATGTCTGAATGTATACACGTGTCTGTACGAATACAAGTGTGTTAATGAATACACGTGTCTGTACGAATACACGTGTCTGAATAAATACACGTGACTGTACGAATACAAGTGTCTGAACGAATACACGTGACTGTACGAATACAAGTGTCTGAAAGAATACACGTGTCTGTACAAATACACGTGACTGTACAAATTCACGTAACTGTACAAATACACGTGACTGTACAAATTCACGTAACTGTACAAATACACGTGTCTGTACAAATACACGTGACTGTACAAATACACGTGACTGTGCAAATACACGTGACTGTACAAGTACAAGTGTGTATGCTTGTCTATGACTTACTTCCTCACGTGCTCTATGAGGTACAGAGCCGTCATCCGGTTTGGTTTTGGAAGTTGGTCAAACAATTCGAGCATTCTACGGCTCTTCTCGTCCGGATCCTTGATTACTATGAGGAAAATCAACAGATATTTAGTATCTGAATCCGCCATTATTACTTGAAAAATCTTTTTTATTTAGATAGAGATGATGTGGATCGAAGACTATACTTCTACCACTTTAACTATAAACTACAAAGGACGCGAAATCACTAGTCATTATTTAACTATTTTTGCCAAAAGATCATCGCTGTGTTGCGGCTCACAGTATCGCTTTGCGGTAACATTTGTTCAAGTTATGACAAAATAGATATTTTGACAAAGTAGATATTTTTTTTAGCTGAAATGTAAGCTAATCGCGGTTTCGTGATTGTCATCTTATGCTGGAAAACTTCAAACTGTAGTTTTGGTTATCGAGAGCCGGTACGCGTAGTGTATTATTATGAATAGGGCATGTCAGAATAAAAACTGCACATGCGTGAATTGTTGCAACAACCGACCGCTGACACATTTCAAAGATGGCACCTCAAAATCTCAAAACGATGGCATCTCAAAATCTGCAGGGAAGCTTGTACACAACTTTTTCCGAACACGATAAAAATGATTTATCAGTTTATGGTCGTTCTTCCAGTGACATTTTTCAAGCTTTGCCCATTTGATGACGAAATAGAATATTTATAAAATTAAAATAATAGGAGAGTGGAAGTGTCCATGCCCGGGTTTTGGCTTCGTGCAGTCAAATACACCCCATTGTTAGCGCAATCACTTTTTCAATGTTTAAATGACCAGGAAAAAAAGTACAAGTAAGGATGCAGTATCGTTTTTATTTCAAGGGAAAATCTGCCAAATATAAGCAAAGTGGTAATAAACCAGGCTGCTAGGGTTACTGACACAACACATCATTAGCAGTGTGCCCTTCGTTTGTTTTATTTCCAAACATATTATCTTCATAATTTTCCTTTAATATTACGGATCAAATGAGACTAAAATATAGGGATTCCTATGTTCGCTTGAAAACAGTGGCAAAATAACAGCTTTTTTCTTATATTGCTACAGGCTTAGGTAAGTTTACAAAGCACTTAAAATTTCAGAAAGAAACTTTTTTCATTTCTTTGTCAGTTATCAGTTTGAACATTCAACGTGTAGCAGTATATTGTAACACGTCCTAGAAATTCTGAAGTTGCAAACTGACATGTAGATGAGTGGCGTGCTGCAAAACAAAGGAATGACCAAGCACCCTTTGTATTTTGCTAACATTTCCAATATGTTTACGAAGGGCACAAGAAAGGGCCATCTCAACCCCACTCCCTCCATCACCCGCCCCCACTACCCCACCCAATCACCCGCTCCCACTACCCCACCCAATTACATGTTACGGGATTTGCTGATTTTTACCTGGTATGACTTTCAACCCGAACAAGTGTTGAAAGTGTGAGCATCTGTTGTATGTTGAAATGAAGAAATAATGCTAGGTTTTGACTGAGGCCTCTTACCATTGGCTTCCACGAACTTGGGATAAAGCTCATCTGTGAACAGCGGTTCGGGAAGATCTCTCAGATACATCTTAAGGAGCCCTGCCACGGCGTGAATGTCTGTTTCGGACACCATAACTATAGCACTCTGGCTGTCTGCAAAAAAGACATAAGAAGTCAACAACTATCGTTAGTCAACCGTCACCTTCATTAACAATCAATTGTGTATGTCTGTCTCAGACACCAGAACATCTGGCTGTCTGTAAAACCAAACACAAGAAGTAAATAACTATCGTTAGTCAACTGTCAACTTCACCAATAATCAATTGTGACCAATGTCAGTCAATCAATGCCTGTCTCGCACACCAGAACTATGACACTCTGGCTGTACCTAAACTGCAGTTTACTTGTTGACACGCGCCTACAGGACCTGTAACTGAACTGCAGCTTACTTGCAAACACATGCTTAAACGAACTGTAACTAATCTGTTGCTTACGTACTTTCTTCAAATGCCTGTCTGAGCTTGCGAACATCCGACGTAGCTCCGGACAACCGATAGATCCCGACTTCCTCCAGTCCTCTTTTCTCGATTTCACGCACACAGCCAATGACGATCAGCGGGATATCACTCATTTCGCGCCTGGTATCATAGCAAACAAACATACAGTATTAGTTACTTACTTATTCTCACCGTAATTCTAATACTGAGATGTATCAAACATAAAATAGTGGCACTGTCACTGTCACAACGTTAAGTGAAAACTAAGTTGAAGGTTTTACGTTAACAAAGCACAGTTAGGGGAAATACTGTATGGCTGAAAAAAGCTCTAATAGTAAAGCTAATCGTTTGTTTGGCATGCAGCTGCTTCTAATACGGAGCTAGCTCCAGGATTGCATTCAGTCAATCCATTATCATTTATGCACTAAATAACTCAAATCGTTGCCCCCTTCCTCCCCCCACGCCACCCCCACTCCTAGAAGGTAAATGACTCACTTGCACACTTTGGCAATGTCCACACCACCCCCAAAGGTAAAAGACAGATTTGTTACTCACTTGCACACTCTGGCAATGTCCACACCGAACACGCCCTTGACGCTCCTGGAACGCTTGCGCTGAATTCCGTTTGAAGTGGAGTTGAACTGAACAGTGAGAGAAACAGCTCCCTGGAAAGAACAATATTGAACCATGGCTAAGGTTCCCGGTGTTGGGCACAGACGCACCCGTTGGATACACAGTACAGCGTTAACTACACTGCTTCATAAAGCCTAGAAAATCAAGAACGCTAAAGGGGAACTACAATCTGCGTCGCTAAAGTTCTCGAATCCTGTCCTTTCCCCAGAGCTTAGTGGATTTAGTGTATCTGCATAAAATGGACCTCTATATTTTATGCAGAGTAGAAGTCACTGACGTGACAACGACAAAGCAAAGGAAATCAGCAGAGCACGGAATTGTGATAAGTCAGAGCTGGGCTAGATAAGCACGTTGCTATCCTTGAGATACCATTTAAATCGCGCTTTCTTTATCTTGTTATATACCTTGACCCTTGGAGTCTCACCTGCTTGTCCAGAGTGAGGGTAAAGTCCTTCTTCTTCCTCTCCCGAACTCCTTCTTTAGTAAGCTGAAAAAAATGACTTGATCAAAGCAGTGTTCACAGAAAGGAATTGGGGTTATTTTGAAGTACGTTCTTGCCAATTCAATTTTGCCAGTTATTGGTCACTTTATGGAGGGTAAAGTATATAACTCAAGTGTTTAGTCCCTATAAAAAACCTTAATCTATCATTATAATATTGCTAATACTATTCTCAATATCATCACCATCATCATTATCATCAGCACCATCATTATTATCACCTTTGTCAAAAAAAAAAAAGACATGAAGAAACTTGGTAATTCCAAGTGCTACAAGAAAATGTCTTACAATTCAGATGGAAAGCAGCTTTTCGTCACTTTCGCTTCGTAGTAAATATTTTAATATCTACGTTCTTAAATTTGGTGATTCCAAGAACAGATCAAATTCAGCTCTGTGACAAACACTTGCGAGGAGGAGTTGTTTTCACTATTGTGATAAGACTCCAGAGTCAACTGACCAAGGACGCTACCTGGGACTTACATCAATTGTGGCCTGTCCACACAGTTCCTCGACTCTCAGAAGATTCTTATAGTAAACTAGCACTTTAAGGTAATGCGTTCCTTCGATTTCGATATCAAAATCCTGTTGAATAACAACAATAACACAACTGTAAATACCACAATATATTTACATGGCGCTCTCATACAGTACTAGTTATATTGGTGTAATGCAATAACCAGTTGAATGATGACGCAAAACGATTTTTAATTGAGATCCAGTTCCGGACCATATTTAATTCGCATGGTTGTTACAAAAAGAGCTAATATGGTAAACTTTGATAAGAAAGACAATTCAATCATCGAATTTTAATATATCGCGTCTCTCACGCACTACCGAGGCACTAAGGAGCTGTACTCGTATAAATAATCCCTCAAATTCAAGGATCGTACGGATTTCCAGGTTGCACACGACCCAATTAGATGCTGCTGAACCTACCTGGTCCCAGACAGGATCCGTGGTCGCTTTACACGTTTTGGACTTGGCTTTTCTGATGAACTGCCCATAATGATCAACCTCAAGTGTGCAGTACAGATCTGAAACGCAAACGAACAAGAAGGGATGACTACTAGGAGAATCAAGGGCATAAACGTTAGTACATGACAGCTCAAAAGAGTTACGCTGGAGCGGTGAAAGTTGTTCTCTCATGGTGTGGGGATTTCTCTTTCTGACGTATTTCGAGACACAGTGTTTCCCCTATAAATCTAATTATAGGAAATATAGAAGGAGAAGGTTAAACCTATTAACTTATCAGTCAAGTTTTCGTTGTTCCCAGCCTCAATTATATACCACCTCTCGCATTTTCAGTACTTTCGTTTCCAACAAAAAGTTAAATGTTCGCTTCCTTACTAATATAATATGTTTCATCTCTTCCATTCGTCGTAAACACGCCTGACTAGTGACCAGGAGACACATGCCTAACTAGTGTCCAGGAGACACACGCCTGACTAGTGACCAGGAGACACACGTCTGACTAGTGACCAGGAGACACACGTCTGACTAGTGACCAGGAGACACACGTCTGACTAGTGACCAGGAGACACACGTCTGACTAGTGACCAGGAGACACACGCCTGACTAGTGACCAGGAGACACACGCCTGACTAGTGACCAGGAGACACACGCCTGACTAGTGACCAGGAGACATGTTTATGACGCATGGAAGAGATGAAACATATTATTTTAGTATATCCACGTCAAAGCCCACCTTCAGAAAAATATATTCGCTTTCTTACACTTATTATGGAGCGTTTCAATTGAAAACCACAAAAGTACTAAAAAAGTCAATTGATTTAGAAACTTAAAGTAAAATATGCACTAACTGAACCAGCAGCACGGTCTATTCCACAACTGATATATACATACACTATAGTATACTCTATAGCGTGCTGGAAAACCTGTGTACGGCCGTGTCCATTCCCGGCTGGTATATACTTACTATCGCGTACTGTAAAATGCGTTCGCGGATGTGTCTATCAGTCTGAAGGTCTGTGAAAACCTTTCAAGAGAACCTTACAGCGGAGTTATCAAATAACTTTCCTTCTCTTGATAATACACCTCGCAGCTACACTTGGAGCGAATGAAGAACTCGCATTGACAACGTGCTTATTGACAACACTGTTGTCATCATGTATTCAAAACAAGGCTATCGACAAGAGTACATACCGTTTCTGTGAAATCCCTTCCCTGAACGGACATAAACATACAGCAACCCGTTTAGAACCTCCTTATCTGCAAAATAAAACAACATTAGTCATGTTTACAACGGACTGATACACGATTCCCCAAGCCAACTGACCTCCCAAATTGAAATCTAGTGCCATAAATATTTCTGCTCCTTGAACGGGAGAAGCATAAATGAACGACCACAATACGGGTTTGGTCACTGTTAAAAAGATGGTAACATTTTTAGAAAAGAAACAATATACTCAAACCACTTTGCGGAGAATGCACATTGAACTTCGAAAAAGACCAGATTTATTATGCACGGATCATGACTAATCAAGTTATGGAGTAGTGACAAAAGAACAATTTTAATAGGGGGAGGGGGAGGGGGGGAGAGTCTTTGATTTTACCGCGGGTTGAACACGCAAAAGGCCGCCCTGTGATAATGTGTTTAATTTGTCACTGATTATTGTAAATTCATGTTCATTGAGGTGTGAGTAGAACGTTTAAAGAATAATTTGAAAGACGAGAGAGACAAGAAAAACGCAAACAATATTGCAAAACAATAATATACAGATCACAAGTCGGTCTTGTTCGGCACACCTTTTAGAAGACAGTTCTGCGGATGTGCAAATCGTTAATTAAGTGTTGGTTGAATTTCCATTCATTTTCCTCCACGACAATCATGTAGGAAATGAACTTGTGCCACCAGCCACACCGTCTCCTAACTTCCACAGGTTCAGTGCAAGGCGACGCTGGATATCTCAATACTCCAGCAGTCTTCCTGCTGTTTTCAATTATTAATAATTTTCTAATCCTACTGTATTTTCAAACTATCAAGTTGAAAGAAAAAACAACAACCAATCGAAAAGTTTCGAAGTTCAAAAAATAATTCGGTTTATGTTCTGAAGTTCCGACAAAGGGTTTATTAGAAAATGTTTGTTTCAGAAAATACGGCCTTATTAACATAGGGACATATTTTTTCAGCCCAAATTATCAGTATTTTCGAAGGGACGAAAGTGTCTGGAAAGATTTTCCTAACTTGCTCAACAACATTTCTTGCTCATTCTATAGAAAGTGCTCGGATCTAGTTGCTAAAGACAATCTTAACAAAAACATAAATTTCTTGAATATATGGCTCTTTACCTTCTTTGATTGGAACCCTTCCCAGAGTCTTCACAGTCCGTAACTGCAAAGCGAAAGAAACAGAACTATATGAATTTAATAAGATACGCTAGAAACTACAGAAACAAAATAGCTTCCTAAGTTATATATCCTTGAACTAGTAGAAAATATCTGAATTTCTCAGCGATTTGAGAGGTAGCTTGAACCTTCAAAGTGAACGCTGAAAAAACGGTTTTTCAAGCCTGAGATAATGCAAAAAGTCAGCTGTGGCCATAATTGAACAGATCAGCATGATAATTAATCACGGTATATTGGCTCAACTCGACAAACGGCAAATCTATAAAACTATAAAAGTTATTCGATATACTCTGCGAAGCATGTATGTAAACAAAAGGTCTAATCTTTCGTGCCAGTAACTTCATCGGTCAAAACAAACTTCAGACTGTGTTTGATTACATATAAAACATACCAAACTCACTGAAAAGTCAGAGACAACACAACAGCTGCTACTGCTGTCGAAGATTGCCGAAAATTGCTTCTCAGTTCAACATCAGATACAGCTGCTTCATGCAGCAAAAATCTGGTATTTGCGGATCGATAGCTAAAATTCACAGCTGAAATGTTTGTTTAGATTCGTCTTTGTTTCTTGAGTCTATTACATTTTGGCATCAATATTCAAAGATCACCGCCATCAATGGATATTGGATTGAGCACTTAGCAGATATATTAACTCTCTTAGTGCCCTCTTTCGTCAGTTCTGCCATAGAAATAAGTCTGCTTTTGAGGAAGTTAAATTCAAGCAAACAGCTATTTTAGTGTTTGCTCGTAATGAATTTTGTGTGCCTATTTTAGTCTTTGTTCCTGATAAAATTCTGTGTGCCTCGGTTCAAAAGCAACAATAAAACCATACCTTTGTTCAAAACATGAACTGATGAAGAATGAATCACACGCATAAAAGGACGAAAAGCGGTGTATTCCAATAAATATTCAGATAAATCTATACCTTTGGAAGCGACGAGCCCGAGAATCTACGACCCAACAAGGGATTTTCCACACAATCTCCATGTAATGAAGCAAGGCCGTCAGACAATCTTCGAGCGAACAAGTTCCGTTTGCCAGCCATCGTTCTGCCATTCACTTTACTCGCCTGACTCTATATGTTCCTTTGTGTTTGTGTTTTTTGTTTGTCTGCGACTGAGTCAATAACCGACAATGTGATACGTGCTTGGCGCTAATAAAACTCTAATGAACCAATAAATGTCGAGCACTTTATGTGATGCTTGTCTATCACAGATCTCAGTTCAATGAACTGCGAAACTAAGATTTCACTATTGCAAGCATTTCTCAACAAAGTACATCCCATCTCGTTTTAATACCCTTTTGTTCTATATATTGCAAAAGCAAAATCTCAGTGCTTACAACCTGATGCACGAACATGATCCAAAGTTACTGCAAGAAATTCTGAAATAACCAAATATTTTTTGATGTCCAGTGAATTGCAAACCTCTTTTTATTAAATTTTGGGGTCCGATAAAATAATATTTCCCAACTTTCCGTACTTCAAAACGAGTTATTCAAAACTATTATCTCGTCACTCTTAACGGCGTAATTTTATTGGTAAGTTGGCTACGCTGATTAGAATGGAGAAATGAGAACTGGATTTCTCTGAAAAATTCTCAATGTGAACTCCACTAAAGTTACAGTCCATTAAATAAGCCGGCGGGTCAAAAAAAAGATCTTTAGATTTACAATCCGTGATAAGGATTTTAAAAATGCCACTAACGTTTTACTTTCTACAAAACATGAAAGTAAGCTACAAGATAATATTTAATTATTGCTATTTTTCTTTAACAAAACAAGTATTTAGAGCGAATTTTCAGATTGAAAGTGACGTATAGTCGATGATGTTTTAATTACGGTCATTGTACTGAACGAGGAAGAATTAATCCCTATTTAATACCTTGGATTAAGATAATCTGACAACAAATGAACGCTGATTGTAATGCAGTGGCCGAGTAACACAGAGTTCATATTTTACGTGCTGACCTCATTAATAACAAACCCCCAAATTTATTAATTTTATTCGCTCGCTGAGAGTAATTCCATAACGAGTAAGAAATAGTTCGCACCTTGAACACTATGGGTCACGGCAGCAAGGAAAGCCAAAAATCACATACTGTAACTGTTGGTATCACACGGCTCCGAAGAAATCACTCGATTTTTTTAACGTCGAGTTTCGGATTTCCCTTTTTTCAGTATTAGAATAACCCTCTTCACACTGATAGGGCAGGAAACTGTTTCACGCCGGCATTTTGTCTCGGCCGATGGGAAACGCATCTCTGTTAATTCTTAGTGTAAGAACGGAACGGACGCGAATCTGGGCGCAAAAGCCATTCGACTTGCTGTTCGTCCAAAAAGCGTCTGAACTGTTTCGTCTCATAGTGTGAAACGGACAACTGGAGTCAGGCAAATTGCTACTGGCGTAAAATTCTAGCTCTCTCCTTGACGACATCAGTACAGAGTTCACGAAACACACTGTGTAGTCAGGGCAAATAATCGCCTACCTTTTTACAAATTTCCAACATTGCGTGGATTTCGAACGGACTCAGTGGGCCGCATTCTGACACATTACCTGAAGTGACGCAAAAAGGGGACAAAGCTGTCAAGCGAGACAGAGACGAGGACTCGAGAGCAACTAATACAACTAATAAGGATTTCTACACTGTTTTAACCCTTCCTCTATTTCAAAACCCGATTTCAAATAAACCTAGAATGTCCTAACTTTTGAACCAGTTGACGAAACTCTATAAAGTGACCATTCAATTTATTTGTCTTGAAGAGAAGATTCTCAAAGTGTTCACTGTTTCATGAAATTCCAAAGTTGACAATTTTCAAATAAATTGATAATTCTTCTCTCGAAAAGACGTAGGGAAAGGGTTAACGATTATCCAGAAAACAAAATAAAGAAACAAAAAAAACCGGTTGAATAGGGAGAGTATAAATGAAGTAGAAGAATCATTCTCTGTTATAACCCATGCCATCTCCTTCTCTATCACAGCTCGCTGCCCGCATCATCTGCGGGTACAATCCATTTCCAACTCTTGTTAACAGAAAATTGAAGTTATTTCAGTCACAACGTGGGCTTACAGTTCAATCATATACGTTTTTATTATGGTCTCGAAATGATATAACTGTCTCTACGAGTTCCTCGGCCATGAGTACAGTTGAACAAGTTATTTTTCAAACGATCATTTTGTTCTATTCTCACAAATTTTCTTGAAACATAAGGCGCAGTTCCTTTTTTTCCTGCTGTTGTATCAAACACGTACAACCACCACTCCTTGAACAAACAATTGGAAATATTTTACTTTCCCCGCTCCTTTTAAGTCTAAAACTGCTTTAACAGTATGTTTGCCACGCAGATGCATGCAAGACAACTTGCTGTATATATTACGAAACAAGGATTTAAGGAGATAAAATCCGTCAACTGTGTTTTTTGTTGTTGCGTCGCGATTGTTGAAAACTGAATAAAAAGCGCAAATATTTACTGGCTTCTCATTAAAACTACTGATATGACGCGCAGTTTGACAAAGTTGTGGTAAATTGACTTGACACGGCCAGTAGACTGAACTGTTAATAGAACATGCCATGAGTGGGCAGCTGTGCGGCAATGAACGTAATACCACCCCAGTCAGATAGATTGACAACGTCAGCTGTCATTTTATAAGCACAGTAAATACCAGGGGGAAGTTAGTCCAAGTGGTTAGCAGTGATCTAAGGTTAAGAATTGTACCCAAGGTTGGCTTCACGTTTCGTGCACGATACGTCGGTAGATCCACGTTATCAATATGAACCATTTCTTAATTATACTTACTTTGTTGTAGGAGCGGGTTAATGGCGTCTTTCCAGTCTGCCCTGTCCACGTCTGACTTGAAGAGCATCGTGTAGGTCTGTTAAGTAAGCAAAGGTGATCTATATTAATCGCACAGGCCTGCAAGCAATCTGAGATGAACAATGAACAAAAGTAACACTATTGTAGAGTTCTTTTTAATTTACTGGCTGAGTTTAGCCAATGTAACACTACTTTGCGGAGTAACTTCAGTGAGGAAATCCGTTAGTAATTTGAGACTGCAGATGACCAGAGGTCAACTCAGTTACCAAGCAACCGGTTCGTACTGGCCACCTTAACTGTGGAAACCTACGAGCGACTAACCTGTGTTTCCAGCACGCCTTCAACCCTTTCACTCCCAAACACGCCATATGGCGTACAGGCTGGGAAACTGATTTTATTTTCAGTCTTGTTTGATATGTGTGATCAAATACTGTATTCTCATAGGCAAACAATACGTTATGAGTGGATGATGTAATGAGAAGATATGTGCTGATAACTGGCTGGGTCTGAAGATAGGGTAAGACAGGGAACAGGTCTAAAGCTCATAATGGCACAAAGCAGTTATGAACATCATCATCACCATCACCATCACCATCACCATCACCATCACCATCACCATCACCATCACCATCACCATCACCATCA